>CAUYLG010016073.1:0-117431 GCA_963573385.1 Cacajao melanocephalus
TTGTGTGTATTGAATCAATCTTGCATGTCAGAAATGAAACCTAATTCATTATAGTAAATTCATGTCCTGCTGAATACAAAATACTAGTTCACTAGTATTTTTGAGGATTTGAGTGTTTATGTTAATCAGGGATATTGACTTCTAGTTTTCTTTCTTTCTTTCTTTTTTTTTTTTTTTTTTTTGGCATTTATTTTACAGGTTTTGGAATCAGGATGAGGCTGGATTCGTAGAATGAGTTAGGAAGAGTTCCCTTTACTTGAAATTTTGGATTAGTTTCAGGAGAATTTGTACCAGCTCTTCTCTGTAAATCTGGTAGAATTCTATTATAAATCCATCTGAAATGGGTCTTTTTTTTTGGTTAAAATTTTTTTATTACTAGTTCAATTTTGGAACTCAATATTGGTCTGTTCAGGGTTTTAGTTTCTTTCTGATTCCATCTTTGGAATTATGTTATGATTAGATTGTTATTTTGATGTTAGATTGTTACTTTGATGTTAGATTGTTACTTTGGGATATTTCTAACATTTGAGGTAGGCATTTAACACTATAAACTTTCCTATTAACAATGCTTTTACTGTATCTCTGAGATTTTGATATGTTGGATCTCTGTTTTTATTTATTTCAAAAAATGATTTCTGCCTTAGTTTAGTTGTTTACTCAAGTCATTCAAAAGAAACTTGTTTAATTTCCATGTAACTATGTGGTTTCAGGAGACCTTCTTGGTGTTGATTTCTGTTTTATTATGCTGAGGTCTGAGAATATGCTCCTGAAGACAACAGATGGATGGGTCTTATTTTTTAATCCAAAGTCTAGTGGAGCAGCACCCCACTTCTTGTACACTGGGATCTCTGCATAGGAATGATAGGGTGACTCAGGCTGCTAGTCTATGTGAGCAGGTTCTCCGAATACCTAGATATCTGCCTGAGTGTAGAGCAAAAATGAACCCACTGCACCACAATCTATGTGCAAGAATGGTGAAGTACATCAGCCTGCTGATTTGATATATTTTTTTAATTTATTGAAACTTGCATTATGACTTAGCATTTTGTCAATCTTGGAGTATGTGTTATGTATAGATAAGAAGAAGGTATGTTCTGTGGTTTATCAAAAAAAGTGTTCTGTAGATGTCTATTATCTCCTATTGATCAAGTGTCAAATTTAAATCCAGAATTCTTTTTTAGTTTTCTGCCTCAATGATCTGTCTAATGCTGACAGTGCGTTATTGAAGTCTGTCACTATAATGGTATGGCTATGTCTTTTCATAGTTCTAGAAGTAGTTGTTTTATAAATCTGTGTGCTTCAATATTGGGTGCATATATATTTAGAAAAGTTAAGTCTTGTTGAAATGAATTGTTTATCAGATATAATGCCTTTCTTTGTATTTTATTTTTCTCCTTTTTGTTTAAAGTCTGTTTTATATGAAATAAGAATAGCGACTTTTGCCTCTTGTTTTCTGTCTGCTTGTTAGATCTTTCTTCAACCCTTGACTTTGAGACTATGGGTGTCATTATATGTGAGATGGGTCTTCTGAAAACAGCAGATGGATGAGCCTTATATTTTAATCCAAAATACAGCCCTGTGCCTTTTAAATCAGGGCATTTAGACCATTTACATACACAGTTAATATTGACATGTTAGGTTTTAATCATATCATTAAGTTTTTACCTGATTGCTTTGTAGTTTCTATTGCATGGTTGCCTTATAGGACCTGTGGGCTATGTATTTAACTGTGTTTTGTTGCAGCAGGTATTGTTCCTTCATGTCCTTATTTAAACTGACTTGCAGAACTCTTGAGAGACTGGTCTATTGTTAACAAATTTCCTTAGCATTTGCTTTTCTGGAAAATATTTTATTTCCCCTTACTTATGTGGCTTAGTTTTGCAAAACATGAAATTCTTGGTTGAGATTTCTTTTCTTTAAAAATGCTGAAAAAGGCTCCCAATCTCTTCTGGTTAGTAATGTTTCTGTTGAGAATTCCACTTTTAGCCTTATCATTTTCCTTTAGTATGCCATTTGACTTTTTTCTCTAACCATTTTTTAGATTTTTAATATAGAATTAACCTTGGAAAGTCTGTTGACTATATGCCTTGGTAATATTTATTTTGTATAGTACCTTTTAGGCGGTCTCTGTATTTCTTGTATCTTGTCTACATCTCTAACAAGATTAAATAATTTTCCTGAATTATTCTCTCAAATATGTTTTCCATGTTCCTTCCTTTTTCTCCTCTCTCAGGAATGCCAATAATTTGTAGGTTTGATCATTGCACATAATACTATGTTTCTCTAAATTTTTTTTCATTTGTTTGAAATTTCTTTTTCTTTATGTGTGTCTGATGGGTTTGTTCAAAAGACTAGTCTTCAAGCTCTGAAATTATCTCTTCTGTTTGGAGCAGAGACAGCAATGCTACACCATAATCTATGCCCAAAAAAGGTGGAGTGGCTCAAGCTACTGAACCAGGTAAGTGGGTACTTCATATGCATAGAGATCTACCTGGGCATTAAGCATAGAGAGCTTTGCTTAGAAGTATTCCCAACTAAATATCAAAGTTTGGCAGTTTCCAATAACATTTTCCTCATTTCCTTCTGAGAATCACTTTGAATGTCCATATTCCTAACAACAATTTCTTCGGGGCAATCTAGGCTTTTACAACATGCATCTCAAAACTCTTCTATGCTCTACCCATTACCCAGTTCCAAAGACGCTGCTACATTTTAAAATATTTCTTATAGCAGCACTCCATTTTTTGTACACCAGTATCTCTGGATAGGAATAATAGGGTGACTCAGGCTGCTAGTTTATGTGAGCAAGTTTTCCACTTGTCTATGTGAGCAGGTTCTCTGCATACCTGGATATCTGCCTGAGTGTGGAGCAAAAGGAACCCACTGGACCACAATCTATGTACAGGAATGGTGAGGTGCATCAGGCTGCTGATTCCAGCGAGACAGTGCTCTGCATGTCTGGAGCTATGCCTGGGTGTGGAGCAGAGAGGGGCCTCTTCTACCACAGTCTTTGTACAAGAAGGGTGTGCTCCTTCAGGTTGCTAATCCAGTTGAGAGGGTGCTGAAAATGCCTTGACTGTTGCCTGGGGGTGAAGCAGAGAGTGCCCCACTGCACTGTGATCTCAGGGACGCAAGCTGGAGGAACCAGCAGTAACACACACAAACAGGTTCCAGCTCATCAAACAGGCCCTGGCCGTAAGTATCTTCACCATGAAGGAACTTCAGCTATAGCAGCTCTCCTGCTCAAGGCCTGTGATGGGGAGACCACAATGTCACCACCTTCTGCTGAGGTGCTTTCCACAGCTCTGGTGGTGAAGGCTCCTACCCCTCTCCAGAAAAGTGCTCCAATCATTTGACAAGACTAAAATATCTGTGTGGATATACTGCCAAATTGCCAAAAAATAACTGACTTTGTATTCACTTGGATTAAAAATGGTATCTTTCTCTCAGTCCAGGGTCTGGGTAAGCCTGCAGCTTTTCCTGGTATCTTTCCCTCTAAGTGCTTCTAATCCTCTCTCCAAGTTATCTTCACAGACTGAGAGAGGCAAAGTGCTCTCCCTCAGGCTGGGCTGCTCAGATCCCCATGAAAAGTGAATCACAGAAGTAGGTGATCTGCTTCTCTGTTGTACCAGGGCTTCATTTACTTTTACCAGCTGAATAATGTCATGGAAACTGTTTGCCCTTGTTTTCATCCCTGGGAAACAAGGGAGGAAATAATTCCTGTGGATTCTTATATTTCTCCTTAAATTAAAGTTCACAGAGTTGATCATCATGCTCTATCTTGCCATTTCCATGTGGCAGAGGCATGCTGAAAGCCTATAATCCCTTTGCAATGTTAAAAGCATGTGGTAGGCGCTTCTCACACAAAATGATTAGGTTGCCGATCATCATTTGAGAGAATCATTCTAAGCAACGCTCAGTAACCTAGTTTAGTTCATGATGTGGGAGTTCCTCTATGTTGTGTATCATGTTTTTTTCATTTATCTCTGAACTTGTATGGATATTGTGTAAATATTAGAGGTTGATTGTGTTCCCCCCACATTTATGTGTTGAAGCCCCAACTCCAATTACCTCAGAATGAGATTGCATTTGAAAACAGAGTTTGACCTTTAAAGAGGTAATTAAATTTAAACAAGATCATCTAGGTAGGACCTAATTTAATCTGACAGATATAAGTTTATATCTGTTAAAATAATTATTTGTTATTTTAGCCACCCAGTCCTTGGGGTTCTGTTATGGCAGCCCTCCTCCCACCCCCAAATAATGCAATGATGTCCTCACAAAGATTATGTCCAAGACTTGATCCTTAGTATCTGTGATTCTGATCTTATATCAAAATAGGGTCTTTATAGGTGTAATTAAATAAGGATGGAGATGAAGTCATACTGAGTAGGGCTTCAGTCTAATAACAGTTTCCTTATAAGAGACAGACAAGGAGCAAACACAGAGACACAGGAGAGAAGGCCATGTGAAGACAGAGGCAGAGTTTGCAGAGTGCTCTGCCACAGCCAAGGGATGCCAGACACAAGAAAAAGCTGCGGAAGCCAAGGAGAAATTACCTCCTGTAGGCTTTGTAGGAACTGTGGCCTCACCAGCTCTTGATTTTGGACTTATGACCTCCAGAACTCTGAAAGAAATTGCTGTTGTTTTAAACCACCCCAGCTACTGTAATTTGTTATGACAGACCTAGGGAACTAAAACATACTGTCTGAGGTCACACAACCATCTGTGCAAGGTCAACTTTTGAATTCTAGTCTATTTGATGCCAAAGACCTTGCTCTCACCTACATCATAGCTTCTCTTCAGTATTAGCTTCTATAATAGAACTTAAACAACATGAGGTTATTCCCTTTTCATCATGCTCACATTTTCATTGATACTATGTGTCATGCACAATGAAGAAAAGTGTGAGTTCAATAAATGAAAAACCACATGTTTTATTCTCATGGGGCTGCCAGTCTGGGTGAAAACAGATCATAAATATGTATTCTGATAAACATGTAATTATCAATAATGATACTATAAAGTAATCAACAGTAAATGTGGTAAACTACATGGGACTATCGATGGCATAGTGATAAAAGATTTTTTTATATTGTCAAAAAAATTAGATTCGTCTTTCAGTCTAAAATGAGCCTTTGAGTAGAAACTAGCTTGACCTAACAGTCTAAATAGAAATTGGATTTATAGAGGGAGTTCTGGAGGCACAGGTTAAGAACCATTTAGTTTTTTACATTTTTAGAAACTAGAAAAAGACAAATCAAGTATCCCACCCATAAAATATTAAAACATTTCCAACCAGGAGTTCAAACTGTACATAAATATACCTTAATGATATTCAGGTGGACAATATTCCAGGATAAGTATTTGATGTAAACCAGAAACACACACCATCAGAGGCCTCTAAGATGCCCTTGGGATGCCCCCAGGGTAGGCAAGTTTTTGCCCTTCTCAGATCTATCTTCTTTATGGTAGCCAAAGTAATCTTTTTAAGGCAGAAATGTCACCAGGTTTTATCACTGCTTAAACCTTCTGGCTGTTCACCCACAGAGTCCAATTCCTTTATCTAACACAGAAGGACCCTTGTGAACTCGCTTCTTGTTTTTTTGTTTTGTTTTGTTCTTTCATCCAGCCACATCTCCAGCTGCTTCTTATGGCATAACGTCCACTCCAGCTAAGCTAGGGTGTTTGTCATTACACACACCATTTTGTTTCAGGCCTCCTTGCCTCTGCTATATCCTCTGCTGTATTGCTTGTGATGTCACTGTTCCCAATGTTTACCTCCATTACATCTAGTCCCACCGTTTTATAATTACTTTTTATAGTATGGTTTTCTTACTCAGATTATAAGATTCTCAAGATTTGACTTAATATCCTACCATCAGATACAAACATAAGTGGGAGAAGCAGTGGTAAGTGACTTCTAAGCTTTGGCCTCAGTGTGCCAGGCCTCCATAACTGTTTCATCACTGACTGAGTGATTAAGTTAAATACGAAAAGCTAGTACCCTCATACAAAGGCTGAGATATAACAAAAGCACATCAGGAGTTTTGGATAGGCCTTTCCTGGGCCTTAAACCATTAAAAAATAATGAAGGAATTCTTAACAGGACCCATTTAAGGTTGAAAAAGTTTTATCAGGGGTCTGAAGAAACTCCCCAGGCCTCCACAAACAAATTTGTTGGAGGTCTGAAGGAACTCTTCAACTCTCTGTGATTTAGCAGGAGCCAACATAAGAGTATTCATCTCAGCACCTGGACCCATTTAGATTAAGTAAATTTATTGAGGCTCCAGAGGAAGGTCTTCAGGACTCAGACCTTAGTTATACATTAAAATGAGTTAACTACTTACGTTTTTAGATGAATGCACACTTATACATAGACATATAGCTGAAAAAGTATATAAGCTCTGGGAAACTTTGTAATTTTGAGCTGGTCTGGGAATAATTCCCAGGCCTTCTCCCTGTAACCAGTTACAAAAATAAAAACTCTCTTCCTCCCCAGTTCATCTGCATCGTGTTATTGGGCCATGAGAAATAGCAGCCCTATCCTCAGTTTGGTCCAGAAACATTAGGAGTCCTGAAGCCCTAGATGCTGAAATAAAGAGCCCCAGATAATGGCTAGTCATGTGTTTTGAGACCATATTGTCTCATCTATTTGTAGCCAGGCTCCCAGATAATGGCAGCCACAACAGTGACCTTAGAAAAGCCCAGCAAAACAATTTACTTTCTGACCTCAACCAGGATTGCTAAGACATAGATTTGTGAGAAATAGTAAAATAGTGGTTGTTTCAAGTCACTAAATTTTGGTTGGGTTGGTTTATTATAGAGCAATAAATAAGTGGTGCAGGATTTCTACAAGTTTAAGAAAAAATGCTTATTAAAACAACTAGGTAGTTCATAGAAACTCTAGGTAGGGCAGAGAAACAGCATTAGATGCTACTCATTCAGGAAAATGAACCCAGGAATAGCATAGCTGTAAACATCATTATGCTAGAAGACTGGGATGGCACAAAAACCACTGTCATCACCACCTGCCATTAATCAAATTCAAGACAGGATATGAAGAGCTCTCATCACAGCTGCCCTTTCTAACACCCTGTGGAGAAGAACACTCTTCCCATTCATAGACACTGCTTCATGTTATTCTACTCCTCATCAGCTTCTTCCATGAGTTCGGATTAGCTAACCCTATGTCACATTTACACATCTTCACAGTAAAGGAGTCTGAGGAAGTCAGAGGTCATTGCTGTTGTTTATTTGGCAATAGTTTCTCTCTCTTAATGTGAAAAAATATCAAAATATGAAGCAGATTTTGAAAGACTCAGTGAGCTAAGAACGAAAGATGTAAAGATGAAAGATGTCTACCATGTCATTTTCACGTATACTTAATACGTGGGCTTCAGAATAGTTGGACTATATTTCAAGAAATCTGAATTGTGGATGCTCTATAATTATTGTATTTTCTTATGAAAATTTCTGTTTCTGAATCTACTGGCCATATAAGCCATCATACCTCCTCCCTGATCTTTGACAAACCCTAAAAGCCATTTGCATTCACCATGTTTCAACCTATCACATCAAGATCAAATATGTAGTTTACTCTGCACCAAAGTGATAAAAATAAGTGCTAAAGTCTGTAAATTTATCTGAGATAATGTCACAAAGGTTTTATTATTTTACTTTGAGTGACAAGAGTGCACAGTGATGATGCTCTGTCTTTAGAACTAGTCTCCTGGGGTTTAAATCCTAGTTCTTCTTCCTACAAGGCTGTGTGACCTTGGATAAGTTATTTAAAATTTCTGTGCTCTAATTTTCTTTTAGTCTGTAAATTTAGGTTAATATTAATAACTGCCTCACCTAGGGTTGATGTAAGAACTTAACATACATGCATCCCCATGCATGCACACACACTCACATATACATACAGTACACTTACACAAAAGTATGCACATACATATATATGTACACATACACTTACATACACACATATATACATGCATACACACACATATGTGTATGTGTGTATATATATACATATAAGACCTATGAAAGTGTTAACTGTTAGTATTATCATTTATTATTATCAGTAATCTTTAAATTCTTTTGTTTTAGAAAATGAGGGAGGCAATAAAGGATAAGAGCTCAATTATGACACTACAAACAGATTTTTTAGGTTGATATAGAAGATCTGATTTCTTTCTTTTTTTTTATTGTACTTCAGGTTCTGGGGTACAAGTGCAGATCATGCAGGGTTGTTGCATAGGTACTTACATGGCAAGGTGACTTGCTAACTCCAACCCCTGCCACCTATATCTGGCATTTCTCCCCATGTTATCTCTAACCAACCTCCCTAACCCCCATTATCCCTCCATAGCCCTCTCAAACACATCTCAGTGTGTGATGTTCCCCTCCATGTCCAGGTGTTCTCATTGTTCAACACTCTCCTATGAGTGAGAACATGCTGTGTTTGATTTTCTGTTCTTGTGTCAGTTTGCTGAGAATGATGGTTTCCAGATTCATCCATGTCCCTACAAAGGACATGAACTCAACATTTTTTATGGCTGTGTAGTATTCCATGGTGTATATGTGCCACATTTTCCTTGTCCAGTCTATCATTGATGGGCATTTGGGTTGGTTCCAGGTCTTTGATATTGTAAGCAGTGCCGCAATGAACATACGTGTGCATGTGTCTTTATAACAGAACAATTTATAATCATTTGGTTATGCACAGATACTTTTCCAAAGAAGACATATATGAGGGCAACAAACATATGAAAAAATGCTCATCATCACTGGTCATTAGAGAAATGCAAATCAAAACCACATTGAGATATCATCATACGCCAGTTAGAATGGAAATCATCAAAAAATCTGGAGACAACAGATGCTGGAGAGGATGTGGAGAAATAGGAACACTTTTACACTGTTGGTGGGAGTGTAAATTAGTTCAGTCATTGTGGAAGACAGTGTGACAATTCCTCAGGGATCTAGAAATAGAAATTCCATTTGACCCAGCAATCCCATTACTGGGTACATACCCAAAGGATTATAAATCATTCTCTTATAAAGGTATGTAAGAGCTTTCCTACCAATTTTTCCCTCTGTAAAATGTACTTTCTTTATAAGAACCTGAATAAATTAAATGTTATGTTCTATTGTAATATGCCTAGAGCATAATAAGTAATCAATGAAAGTCTGTGCAGAATATTTATCTTAGTGGATTTAGACCACCCAGTTCTCCCCGCCTTCCTTGCCCTTAAGAATAGCTGTGGCCCTTGTTGAGGCAGCAATTAATAGCCTACCAACCAAAAAAAGTTCAGGTCCAGACAGGTTCACAGCCGAGTTGACACCAGATGTACAGGGAGAAACTGATAAATTTATTTTTGACCTTTTCAGTCAACTCCTCATTAGCAAACCTTTTTTTATTTTTATTACTATAAATCAGTTCTGTTTAATTTTCTTCTACCTATAAATGGAATAGAATACTGTATTATTTTGTGACTGGCTTCTTCTCCTTAATATATTATTTTGAGAATGATCTGTGTTGTTGCATGTACCAAAAGTTGTTCTTTATTTATTGTTTTGTTATATTTAATAGGCATATAACAATTTGTTTATTCTATTCTTAGTATATTAGAGATTGTTTCCAGATTTTAGCTATTATGAATAATACTACATACAACTGTTACTGTATAAGACTTTTATTGGCAGATATTATTGTGTCTCTTAAGAATATAGGAATAGACCATCATTCTCAGCAAACTGACACAAGAACAGAAAATCAAACTCCGCATGTTCTTACTCATAAATGTGTATTGAACAGTGAGACCACATGGACACAGGGAGGGGAACATCACACACTGAAGCCTTGAAGGGACTGGGGAGCTAGGGGAGGGATAGCAGAGGGTGGGGGAATTGGGGAGGGAAAGGATTAGGAGAAATACCTAATGTAGATGATGGGGGATGGATGCAGAAAACCACCATAGCACATGTATACTTTTGTAACAAACCTGCACGCTGTGCATATGTACCCTAGAACTTTAAGTATAATTTAAAAATGTATATATAGGAATAGAATTGCTGGGTCATGGAGTAACTATATTTCCAAATATATGAGAAATGCCAAAGAGACATTTAAAATGTTTTACTCCAACCAATATTGTATAAAATTGTCAGTCCTACCTTATTCTTGCCAATATATGCGGTGATGTGTCTTTATAACTTTACTTCAAAACGAGTAATCTCGTTGTTTTAATTTGCATTTTCCTAATGGCTTCAGGTGCTGAGCACCTTCTGGCTGCTTATTAATCAACTGTAAAAAACTGTTCTTGTGAAATGTCTTTTCAAAATTTTGGCCCATTTCTGTTTTTTTTTTTTTTTTTCTTGGTCTGACTTTCTAGGAATTTATCAATTGTTTATATCTTTTTTTAAGGAGCAAGTTTTTTTTTTTTTTCAACTTTAAGTTCATGAGTACACGTGCAAGATGTGCAAGTTTGTTACATAGGTAAAAATATGCCATGGTGGTTTGCTGCACAGATCATCCATCACTTAGATATTAAGCCGAGTATCCAGTAGCATCTTCCTCATGCTCTCCCTCCCTCTAAAGTTGACAGACTCCCATGTATGTTGTTCCCTCCCATATGTCCATTTGTTCTCATCATTCAGCTTTCACTTGTAAGTGAGAACATGTGGTGTTTGGTTTTCTATTTCTGTATTAGTTTGCTGAGGATAATTGCTTCAAGCTTCATCTATGTCCCTACAGAGAACATTATCTCATTCCTTATTATGGCTCCATAGTATTCCGTGGTTTATACATACCTACCATATTTTCTTTATCCAATCTATCATTGATGCTAGAATAATTTATTTTCCTTTGGGCATATACCCAGTAATGGGATTGTTGAATCAAATGGTATTTCTGCCTCTAGGTGTTTTAGAAATCACCACAGTCTTCCAAAATGGTTGAACTAATTTTCACTCCCAACAATGTAAAAGTCTTTCTGTTTCTCTGCAACCTTTCCAGCATCTGTTGGTTTTTTACTTTTTAATATTTGCCATTCTCACTGGCATGAGATGGTATCTCATTGTGTTTTTAATTTGCATTTCTCTAATCATCAGTGATGTTGGGCTTTTTTTACATGTTTGTTGGCTGCACATATATTTTCTTTTGGGAAGTGTCTCTTCATGTCTTTTGCCCACTTTTAAAATAAGGTTGTCTGCTTTTTTCTTTTAAATATGTTTAAGTTCCTTTGTAGTCTTTGGATATTAGATCTTTATCAGATGTATAGATTGCAAATATTTTTTCCCTTTCTGTAGGTTGTCTGTTCACTCTGATGATACTTTTTTTTTGCTGTGCAGAAGCTCTTTAGTTTAATTAGATCTCATAAGTCAATTTTTGCTTTTGTTGCAATTGCTTTTGGTGTTTTCGTCATGAAATCTTTGCCTATGCCTATGTCCTGAATGGTATTTCCTAGAATTTCTTCTAGGGTTTTTACAGTTTTGGGTTTTACATTTAAGTATTTAATCTACCTTGAGTTAATTTTTGGTTATGGTGTAAAGAAGGAGTCCAGTTTTAACTTTAACTGTGTAAATTTGTTTGTAATATGTTTTAGTTATCCATCTTATTCTTATTTACTTCTGCTTTCTTCTTTGGTGTTTGATACCTCTTATCTAAATTCACTTGAAGTTGTCCAGTTTCTAAAGTTGAAAAGCTAGATCCTCGATTTTAATCTTTCTTCTTTTCATTAGAAACACATTTACAGTAATATATTTTTTAATCATTACTTCATTTCAACTCCACACATTTTGATGTATATATTTTGTTTTCATATTCAATGTGAAATTGTGTTTTAAATTTTTTTGTGATCTGTTCTTTGATATATATATATATCATTTAGAAGTGTACTGTTTATACTGCAAACATTTAGGTATTTTTAATGATATTTAGTTGTTTATAATTTCTAATGGCATTCCCTTTTATTCAGATAAACTGAAATGTACATATTTCAATATTTGAAAATTTTTGAGACTTATATTAAGTTTTGGCGTATGACCTATCCCGGTAGGCATTTCATATGTTTTTAGAAATTATGTGTTTTCAGTGTTTTGGGAGTGTACTATTACATATTATCAATTACTCCAAGTATGCTAAGTGTTCTTTGTCTATTTTGGTAGCAGTCTTCTCAGATGTGTCTTTTGAAAATATTTTCTCCCAGTCCATGGCTTGTCTTCTCTTTCTTTTGACATTGCCTTTCCAAATAAGAAGTCTTTAATATTAATTAAGTCTAGTTTATCAATTATTCTTTTCTTGTATGATGACTATTAAATTTTCAAATAGTAATTTTTCTATTTGGTTATTTTTCTTCTTTCCTTCTGGAGCTTTAATGTATATGTATATTATAACATATATGTATATAATATATGTTAGATCACAACATTGTCTCACAAGTTACTGAAACTTACTTTTTTTTTTTTTTGCTTTTTGTTTATCTCTGTTCTTCATATCGATAAGGTCTATTGACCTGTCCTCAAGTTCAATGACCCATTATTTTGCAAGCTCTAATCCACTATTAAACCCATCCAGGGAATACCTTATATCAAATTTTGTACTTTCCAGTGTTAGAATTTTCATTTATCTCATAGCTCAATTACTCTGCTGAAATTATCCGTTAACTAATTATACTAACGTTTAAAATTATGTCATTGAACAAGTTCATGATAGTGATTTTAAAATCCAGTTCTGATAATTTTGATTTTAGCATCTCTCATGGTTAAGTCTGCGTTTCTATTAATGGCTTTTCTTCTGATTATGGGCTACACATCCTGATTCAAACAATGCCTGGAAATAATTTGATTTCATGGTAAATATTATGGATGAAACATTATAGATTGCTTGGATTCTGGATTTATCCCTTTAAATAATGTTGATTTTTTTTTTCTAGCACTCAGATAAACTACTGATGATTTTCATGGATCCCCAGATTACTTTTATTCTCTGTTTTAGTGAGTCCATTTTGATTTTGTCTCTACTTCTCATACATGATCTTTACTCTAGGGCGTGGTCCTTATTTTTAAAGTATAAATCACCTTCAGACTCAACTGAATACTTGAAATGCTCAGGAAGGTCTCTTACCCTGGTTGGCCTGAAATACAATGTGCCCTAGGATTACATAACTAATATCCTCATTCAACTTCTTAGCCACTCTCCTCTCCTGTAAGTCATGTTGAGTCCTGTCCTGTGTGTGTGTATAGCAAGCCTTAGTCAATGATACATAAGAAAATCCCACTGAAATTTCTGGACCTCACTTCTTTTACATGGCAGACACCTTTCTGTTTTCCTGCTCACTAAATTCTAGCTATTTCAATAGTTCTGACACTCATCTCTGCCTGTACACACCTTGTGCACAAAAACATCTGTGCCACATCCTTACATTGCTACTGAGAAACTAATTCCAGAATTAAGTGTGGATAAACTGTAAAAGTGAATTCATGGATCCATGATCCATGTTCTCAAGGATGATGCTTAATTAAGGCCTGAAAACACTTCACTCAATTTTTGGTTTTATACTTGGAGGAACAGTCTGATACCCTTTATTTCAGCATAACAGATGAGAAAACAAAAGTATATAATTTTCTATAGTATCATCAAGTAATTTCTATTCTATTAGTTAAGCTAAATTATTTAAATATATGTAATACATTTTGTATTAATTACATTGACTATTTTAATAATGTCATCATGACTATGTATAACTATATTCTTGAATTTGTATAAAAGGATAATTAAAATAGACTACTTTGTTATATCAGGTCATAGAAATTGTGAACACATATAAAATTTCCTTAAGAGTGCTTCATGTCAAGCAATAGACCCTAATCAAATGCATATGATTAAAGGATTATGACATTGTCTATGTTTGTGTATTTTTACAATAAAAGTATTTTCTTAAAGGAGATCATACTTCTATCATTAATTTTATTTATCTTGGCCCTACTTTTAATTATCTGAGCTTTAGGTTAATTATTTTTAAGTAGAAATAGTAGGATTTTCACCCAAATATTCAAAAATTTGCTAAATAAATGAAATTGTATCTTTATTAAAACGTTTGAGTGCCCTGTTATTACCAAAGTAATGTTTCCTTTGGAATTTGTATCCTTAAAATGCAAACATAACTTGGATGGGTGAAAAACACTTAAATCAGAAAAAGGATCATTCAACCTACCATTTTTATGCATGAACTTATTTTATTTTTTGATTGGTAAATATAATGATAAAATATTTATTTGATTGTTTCAGAATGTGCCATGAAATCAAATAATAATGCCAGAAAGTCATTGATTTTTAAGGGAAATTTCCTAGCATTAAGTAAGAGTCTCCGGAGGTAGCCTAGTTTAACATAAGATATAAAAGCATAATAAAATCAATATAATAATGCAGAAAAATACATTTGTGTTATTTTAAATATGTATTGAGATTTTATGTATTTGTGTTTTTCTTTCCTAAGATTTTGTTTTATATTTCAAAAAATCAATTTCTTTGAAATGTACTTCCTTACTGCTTAAAACACATAAATACTTTCATATTATGTTTGATTTGTTTTGAAAATGTATCTTCTCATATAATCAGAAATACAACAAAGATGTAGAGCACTTTCATCAAGATGATGTGGAGCACTTTCATCAAACAACAAAGTTCTTTTATGTTTTTTTCCAGTCAAATCCTTACTCCTGGCCCTAGGCAACAACTGCTCTCCTTTTAGTCACTGTAAATTAGTTTTTAATGTTCTAGGTTTTTTTGCTTGCTTTTTTTGCTTAGTATACTATTTTTACAATCTCTCATGTTTGTGTACATCTACGAAGTCATTGTTTTATAGATGACTAACCTTGCATTAAATAAATAAGCCACAATTTATTGATTCAATTTACTCTTTTGTGTATATGATCTCATCCAAATTTATGGCTTAAAAGAACATTTATGAATCCCCAAACTTGTTCCCAAAATCCAGATTATATAGATCTCATTACCTATTTTGAAATTCTACTTGGGCATCTAACAGATATCTCAAACTTCATGTGTTGAAAATTTAATTCATATTCCTCTTCCCTTTCTCCATTCACAACTATCTCAATTACTGTCAACTGTATTCTTGCTATTAACCATTTACAAATATGACTTTATCCTTGACTCTCTCACAAAGTCCATCAGGAAGTTTGTCTCTATGATAAAGGGTATTCAGGGTCTCAACATTAATCATCATTTCTCCATTACCATCCTGCTCTTAGCTCATTACCTCTTTTCCAGATTACTTTAATAGTGCCCAAATGAGTTGGTACATTCCTATCTTAGCATCTCTCATGCTGATATGTTCAACATAACACTTAGAGTGATCCTTTAAAAACTAAGTCCACCCATGTCCTACTAAAACCAAAATCTTCCAAAGGCTCGTCATTTCACTGTGAGTACAAGTCAAGTCCTCACAGTGGCCTAAAAGATCATATATGATCTGGAAGTCTACCACCATTCACCTCCATCATTACTGTTTTGGTCCCACTTCTTTCATTTTCTCTTTATTCTAACCAAATTGACCTAAAAACTATTTCCAGAATATGTTACATACACTCCCATTTTAGGTCCTTTATGCAATCTGGCCTCTGCCTGGAATGTTCTTCTTCTAGGGAGGTACACGACTACCTCTTTTGCTCAAATATTAGCTTCTTAATATGGTCTAGTCTGACAGACAGCTTTAAATTGCAACTGGCTTGAAGGTCTCTCATTCCCTTTTATAGTGCTCTAATTTTTCTCATTGCAATTATCACCCTCTAATATAGTACAAAAATTATTAAATTAATTTTATTATTGAATACTAGAATATAAGCACAGTGAAGCCAAAACTCATTGTCAGTTTGGATTCCTGATGTATTCCAGATGCTTATATTAGTGGCTGGCATATAAGAAATATTCAACAAAAAAAATTTAAATTGATCAGAAGAATAAATGCATGAGTTGCTGATATACAGCTATTTTAAGTGCTTATCACTCATCTAAATACATCTGAAAATTACATTTATACTTTTATTTTATATGATATATGTTATACATTTAATAAATATTGTTAAAAAATATTTGTTTCTAATCACAATTATCGTTCCTATGGAAATCTTCTTTCAAGTGAAAAGATAAACTGATACACCTTAAAAATAGTTTAACAATAATAGTTAACATGACTTAAATGTGTAATATGTAATAGACTCTTTTTAAGCCCTTTAACAGATATTTATATTTAAGGAAATCTATTTCTAGTTCATACAATAACTATATTTTTATATATTAAACTTAACATTATATAATTGAAGTACTTGAGCTTCAATTTTCTTAGTATTAAGATTCAAACACACATCTGCCCAGTAATGAAGTTCATGTTATAAAGCCTTTGAATTTCAATCTGAATACATGTATATACACAGGTTTAATAATTGTTGAATAGTGTAATATCCACCAAGCAAAATATTTAGAGTAAAATTTAAACTGCATATTTTTATTTTCTAAATGAAGCATGAATTATAATGAACTAAATGTGAAAGAAAACATAAGCAGTAAGCATGTTATATTTTGCATGCTTACTTAAATTATCTGCTGCATTCTAGCCTGGGCAGTAGAACAAGAATCCTGTTCTCTCTCCCTCTTTTTCTTCCTCTTTCTTTCTCTCATACATTCTTTTTCTTTCTTTCTTTCACTCTCACTTTCTTTCCTCTTTTTTTCTTTCTTTCAAAAAATAAAAAATTAAAAAAAAAAAGTCAGGAAACAACAGATGCTGGAGAGGATGTGGAGAAATAGAACACTTACACTGTTGGTGGGAGAATACATTAGTTCAACCATTGTGGAAGACAGTGCGGAGATTCCTCAAAAATCTAGAACCAGAAATACCATTTGACCCAGAAATTCTGTTAGTGGGTATATACCCAAATGATTATAAATCATTCTACTATAAAGACACATGCATATGTATTTTTATTGCAGCACTGTTCACAAGAGCAAAGAGTTGGAAACAACTCAAATGACAATCAGTAACAGACTGGATAAAGAAAAAGTGGCACATATACACCATGGAATACTATGCAGCTATAAAAAAGGGTAAGTTCATGTCCTTTGCATGGACATGGATAAAACTGGAAACCACCACTCTCAGAAAACACAGAACAGAAAACTTAACAACACATATACTCACTCATAAGTGAGAGTTAAACTGTAAGAACACATGGACACAGGGATGGGAATATCACACACCGGGGATTGTAGTGGGCTGGTTGTCTAGGGGAGGGATAGCATTAGGAAAAATACCTAACGTAGATGATGGGTTGATGGGTGCAATAAACCACCATGGCACATGTCTGTGTAATAAACCTGCACTTTCTGCACATGTATCCCACAACGTAAAGTGTAATAATTTTTTAAAAGTACTTACAATAAAACATTATATGTTTATTAAACCATTATGATTTGAACACCATTATTATGACAGATACTGTATATTGGACCACACACTCTAACAGCTCTTCTTGTATTTGTGTGTGTGTGTGTGTGTGTGTGTGTGCGCACACGTGCGCGCTAGTGAGGCAGAGAAGCTTAAAACTCCCCTTTCCAGAGTCATTTGCAAATCGGGTCTACCTTGGAATATGTAAAGCAGAAGAGACTCTCAGGACACTTACAAGAACATAAAGGAACAAGTGAGCCAAAAGGAACTTAATTAATCATGAGGCAAGAAGCATATCGTTCTTTGGGGGCAGTTGTGGTAGAGAAATTAGTGTAGCCCCAGGTTATGCCAGTTGCCATGAAGGGGGTTGTATCCATGAGGTTTCCACTAGAAAGTTCAGATTTATGGTTAGGTATTTATTTGGCTCCTGTGATCTTGCCTCTGTAGCATCCAAGCTTAGTTTTCCGATCTAAGTCACCAGACAACATTAATAAATTCATTCCAGATGAAAGAGGTTATATGAATTCTATGATGTATGAAATCCGATCAATGAATAAGCCATCAAAATATATATTCATGTTGTTAAAGAAATTTTGATGGGATAAGTAATTTTCATGAAAAGTTAAAAAATTTAAAAATGAGTTTGAGTCGTCTGTAAATTCTGATCTTATTTTTGAGTGCGTATATGTAAAGTCCTTTTAATTTTAAAGATAAAATATGTAACATATTATTTTTGTTATTAGTACCTTCCTATTGATTAGAATTCCTAAATTGTTCATGCACTGCATTTATTATAAGAAAACATATGATAAACACAATTTGGAAGCAAAAATAAGAACTTAATTTGTTTAGAATACTTATAGTGAATATCACAAAGATTCTAAATAGAAAAATAACCTTATCACAATATAACTTAAAGGACACTGTAATGTGAAATCTGTTTTGTTAAAACACATTTAGATTTTAGATTTGTTAAGCCATAGGTAATGCCTTGTCATCAGTGTCACAAACTGAAGATTTTTAGAAGTTGTCATTTCATCTGATACTTGAAGAGCAATAGTTATTCCTGAACACCTCCTTCAGTACTGCATGATTCTCCTTAATTCATATTTTGAAATTTGACATGACATTGATGGTGATATGACAGAGCATCTCAATGTGTCAATGACATCACGTTCACTGGGGCAACTAAGGTTGACTCTTCTGCTCCATGAAGGCTGTAATGAAATTGTGGGAAAACTATAGGCAGGAGCTTTACATTCAGATGGAAGGCAAATACAAATCAGGCTAGAGCTGTCTTCCAGTCAATATTTGTTGGCATTTGCTATGTTATAAAACTTCAAGTATCCTCCCTTTTTTCTGCTCTATTTTTCTTTCATTCACTGTACAGTGAGTTATGTACCACCATGAGCAAAGGAAGTTAACAAGATTTTTCAAACATAAAACAGAAGTTTAATATGGCATTTAACCCTACTTATTCTATCTCAAACAAAATGCTTTATACGCATACCAAGCCGGCTTGCTATCCATCTTCTGTCATTATTCTCTTTACTGTTTTTTCTTTTCTAAAATGTCAAATGTATCAGATACACAATAGAGTACCTGATATATTTGTAGAGCTTAAAAATCAATAATAGTACAACAAAATGAGTATTTATGTTCCCACCACCTACAATCAGAAATAAAATCTTGCCAGTACCTTATAAATCTTGTGTGATCTTTGGTAGACTTTTGCAAATTTGGGGGTTTTCATATAATAGAATCACACTGCACAAATTCTGCAACTTTGCGATTTCTCTGCATTATTACGTTCTGAGGTTAATTCATTCTGATGTATATACTTTTAGGGACATAATGCTGTGAAATATCCCATTATATAACTAGATCACACTATTTACGTTCTTTATTGGAGGAATTACTGTTACGATACTTTTTTTTTGTATTATGAACAAAGGCCAGATGCGTATTCTGGTATATCTCTTGGTACACAATCTGAAGAATATTTTAGGGCATATTCTTAGGAACAAAAGTGCTGCATCATAGGTATAGCACATATTTATATTTACTTAGTTAATAATAAATTATTTTCCAAAATGGCTATCCTATTTTCTCAGTTACCAGCAATTTCAGAATTCCTCTTTCTCATCTTCTATAAGATATGATATTAAACTTTTATCATTTTGATTGCAATTTGGCATTTTAAGTTCTTAGAT
The DNA here is from genome assembly GCA_963573385.1 of Cacajao melanocephalus. Lineage (NCBI taxonomy): Eukaryota > Metazoa > Chordata > Mammalia > Primates > Pitheciidae > Cacajao > Cacajao melanocephalus. Next base: position 19,685 of record CAUYLG010016073.1, read on the forward strand.
ATACATGTTTTTCTGACTACTTGTCAACTTCTCATGTGTTTAATGAACACATGGAACTCTTCTGTGAATACTTAATTGTCATCAGTATGTGATTTTTGTGATTGATGCATTTTGGTGACAAATTGATTACCAATTATATGCGTTGAAATGTCAGAATGTTTTTACTAGACTGTGAAATACACTGTGATTCTCTTTTGGGTCTTTTGATGAAGGTTTGTTTTTAATATATAATACTCATACATTCTTTACTGTGACTTATTTAAGGAAATCTTCCTGATCATAAACACATAAAAATAATTTTCTAAAGTTTCTTTTAATGTTTTAAATTTTTGTCTTTCATATATAAGCCATCAATATATTTAATATTATATATAATTATTTAATAAATGTCAAAGAACCATTTAAATTTTCCATATGAGAAATAAATTATCTGAAAAACTTATGAATGTTAATTATATCCCTTTTGATCTCTAAATGCCATCTATTTATACTTCTATTTTCCATGGTATATTATGGATCCATTTCTGTACCTTTCATTTGGTTTCTCTGGTCTCTCCTTGCACTTATGTCACATTCCTTTATAGAATAGAGCTTTAAAAATAAGACTCTATGCTAAGGAAAACCAACCCACCTCATTCTTCTTTTATTATTATTATTATTATTTTTTGAGACACAGTCTTGCTCTGTCCCAAGGCTACAGTGCAGTGGTGTGATCTTGGCACACTGCAACCTCCACCTCGCAAGTTCAAGCGATTTCCCTGCCTCAGCCTACTGAGTGCTGGGACTACAGGCACGCCCGACCACACCTGGCTAATTTTTTGTGTTTTGGTACAGACGAGGTTTCACCATGTTGGCTAGGATGGTCTCGATCTCCTGACCTCATGATCAGCCTGCCTCAGCTTCCCAAAGTGCTAGGATTAGAGGCGTGAGTCACCATGCCTGGCTTTCAATCTTCTTTTTTAAGAATTTTTGGATGGACCTGATTTCCCACTCCCTTATCAGAAAGTAACTGTTGGAATTTCATTTCATTTGTAGACTGTTTTCTACATTGATTGATAATGGTATTTCCTATACAGTGTAAATGTTATGTATGTTTTCTCAGGCATATATTTAGGTCTTCTCTAATGTCTTACAATAAATCTTATTAATTTCCAGATTTTGATCTTAGTCAGCTTTGATTGGATTATTTTAGGTAACTCATATTTTGCTTGCTATTGTAGATGAAATACTTATATTACAATTTAGGCATGTTCCTGTAAAGATGTGTTCACATACACATACAGTTGAATTTATTATGCTAACTTCCTATCAGGTAACTTTGTTTGACATCTTTGTTAATTCTAACAAATTACAAATTAATGGGGTTTTTAATGTAGAAGTAATATCTGCAGAAGTCAATACTGACTCATTTTTTCTGAAACCAGTGATTTTATTTTTCATGCCTTAATGTACTAGCGAAGGCAGCAATAAAATGTTCAATGAAAGTGGTAAGAGATAACACCCTCACCTTCTTCCTGACTCTGAAGATAATTATTGCACTGATTTATTATTAACTATTACGGTGTGTTAAACTTCTGTAGCTATTCATTCTCAAAGTGAGGAATTTATTTTGTATCTTATGTAAGAGTATTTTGTGTATGTGTCTACTTTAGAACAGTGATTAAATTTTTTCAATACGCTATGGCTACTGAGATCAGCAATGCTTTTTCTCCTTTAATTATGAATGTGAGAAAGTATCTTAATAGATTGTCTCTTAATGAAGTGACTTGTGTTCTCAGAATGAAATAAATCTGATCTAGAATATTTAATTTTAACACTGCTTGGTTCAGTTTGCTAATAATTTCTTAGGAAATTTTTTATCCCTCCTGACTTTCTATGGATTTGGTGACAATATTTTCCTGTGCCTTTGAAGGTTGAAGAACATTGTAATTTTCTGTTTTCTAGATGTTTCTCGGATTTCTTTCATAAAATTGTTTGAGCCTGGGGTTTATTGTGTAGGGAAAATGTAATTGCTGGTTCTACAATTTAGGTTTTCTAACATGTCTGATGTCTCTATTTATAGTTAATGTTTTTCTAGAAATGTGTCTATTTTGTTCTTTTTTTCCAAGTTATTAGCATATATGTTTCATAGCATCTTTAAAAATCTCTTAGTCTCTTCTGCAGCTATAATTTCTGCAACACTAGTTTTAACATTAGTTATCTGGTTTCTTTAATTTATATTTTTCCTGTTAATTTTAATTACAAATTAAATAATCTTTGGCTTTGTTGAATCTGTATTATTTTGACATTTTATGCTTTTTTGCATTTATTTTTATACTTTGTACATATTCTCTTTTCATTACACACATACACACACATTATTTCAGATGGATGATTATTAATTTTCAATCTTTCTTCGTTTCAAATACAAGCATTTAAGACTATAAATTGACCCCTAAAAGCTTTTAGAATTACATTTCAAAAATTTTGAAAATTTGTACTAGTGGTAATTTAGCTATAATTTCTTTATTATGATTTCTTTTTTACCCATGGGTTATTTAAAAGACAGTTTTAAAAAATAAAAATATATTTTACATTATTTTTATTACCAAATTATTAACTAATTTATGTAGATGTCAGAAAATGTGACTAATAGATTATTTTCTAAAATTTGTTGTGAGCTTCTTTAATTTGGCTAATAGATTATTTTCTAAAATTTATTGACAGATTCTTTAATGTATGGAAAATTTTCAAAATTTCATGGGTCATTAAAAACCACGTATGTTCTACAACTTGGTAGTAGTAGTACCAGACCTATACCTTTGGTACAGGGTTTTATATATGTCCAATGGAAAGTTTAAGTATATTTTGATATATTCCATATTTGATTGAGATAGGATACTGTGTCTGATAATCAGTTGTTGACTATGTGTTTAAATCTTTTATAATAATGGTGGTTAAATACTTTTTGTACGTCTGATTTTTAAATTTATGTGTTAAACTATGTAGCTAGGTACATTCATATTAAGAATTGCTATACCTTCTTAGTGAACTGAACTTTTGTAATTACTGTATGGTGGCCTTCTTTATAGCTAGTGTATTTTGGCCTTAAGGCTTTATGACTTAATCAGGCACCAGATTTTATCTCCTAACTCCCATAAGCTGTTGAAAACTCTTATAATCTTAAAATATAGGATCCAGACCACAAGTAATTTATAGATGCTCCAAAACAAATGTGTATTTTAAATCTTTCTTATATCAATAGACTCATGCTTTCTTATTTTATCTGATTTTTGATTGATTCTATTTATTTTTCCATGTTGTCACCACATTTTAAAAGAGAGTCTGTTTTGTTTTTGTTCTCAATTTTTAAAGATTAGTTTTCTGAAATTCCAGTCAACTAAAATGCTGAAATAGGAAACCAACTGTTATTCTTACAACTTCCACTTTGCAACCTCTCCCTAGCTAGAAAAAGAGTATTTGCAGATACTAAAATATAATCCTCTTTTCTGTTAGGACAGCTACATGCAATTAAACTAAACATAATTTATATTTAAATAATTACCCTTTGTCATTATCTTCTTGAACCAGTGATGGGTCTTATTTTTGCCCCTGTGCCTTAGGGTGTGTGTGTGTCACGTGTGCATGCAGACACATATACAATGTTTGTTGTATTGTTTTCTGGTGAACTGAGACTAAACTTGAAATTTAAAGCTGGCCTTCCATGAAAATTACTTAATGATGCAATGTGAAGACAAATTGCTTTCTACATCAATTTTTTATGCAAGTACCTATAAATGTTGGATAACTAAATTATCCTAGAGTTTCTGTCAGTAATTATCAGCATTTCTTCAAGTATATGATTTTCAATAAATTATTGCTATTATGATCTTTTAATACTATGTGAATCCACATGAAGCATTCAATATTTGTTAGATGACACAATTGACATTTTTTAGAGAAAATTCAAACTTTCTCTCTGTTTAGGATGAGTTTACATGGTGTTTAAAAATGGCTTTTAGGCAGGGTTTGGTGGCTCATGCCTGTAATCCCAGCACTTTGGGAGGCTGAGGTGGGTGGACCACTTGAGGCCAGGGATTCAAGACCAGCTTGACCAAGGTGGCAAAACCCCTCCTCTACTAAAAATACAAACATTAGCTGGGCCTGGTAACACACATCCGTAAACCCAGGACTTGAGTGGAGGAGGCGAGAGATATGCTTGAATCTGGCAGGCAGAGATTGCAGTGAGCCGAGATCACGCCACTGCACTCCAGTCTTGGCTACAGAACAAGACAAAAAAAAAAAAAACCAACAAACAAACAACAAAAAAAAACTTTTTAATACCACAAACAGAGTAAAGATAAAAATTATCTCAATGCTAAAGTAAAAATTAATACATGCACACACAAACATAAACAGACAGTGGTGACAAATTTGCATCTATGCTGAATCAAGACATTTATATCGCCTCTATACAAAAGCACTAAACCAAATTAAAGGGATGTTAATCTAGAAATTAAAAATATCGTATCAGCTACTTTTAATATATGGATGCTTTGGGCATTGTAAGATTAAACGTTTCTGAATCATAACAGGAAAGGAGCTTATTAAAATAAACTCATCCAAATGGAAGATGACCTGAAAGAATAATTTTTGGGCAAAATATAATAAAAATAGGTACATAGATATTAGAAAATCTAACAATCAAATTTCAATTTTTACTTTGGTGTACAATGCCCCAACAATCTGAACAATACGTATCCTTTTCTCTTGGTTTGCAAAATATGTATTCACTGATTAACTTTAAAACATATCAGGACATTATTTTCCCTGCTGTTTTTGTTTCAATCAGATTTTTAAAAACAACTTTTATCTCTAAAATTATGATTCTGTTTTCTCAGTTTTTCTCATTTACAGCTACCTCAAATATAGTATGTTTTCCTAAAAAATATAGTATAAATGTATTTTGAACACCAAAAAGAATCTGAGCTGACCAATAGCCCACAATTGGAAATGAGAACTCATGTTTATTTTACTTAGATATAATTCAGAAACTTCTGATGATTTTGGCTTATATTCAACTTAGATATTTGTTTAAACTCCTCCTTTCATGACTGTACTCTGCTCTGACTCTATAGGACCACACCTCATCTATTTTTATGCACTAGCTCCATTATGAAAACTTTCAAAAATCATAAAAAGTAGAAAATGGTATTCATAGTATAGTTGAAGAAAAGGCACCTCATAAATTTGAAGCCAATATCCCACTGTGATACTCTTTGCAAGTGGTAGTATGAGAATTAAGCCTTTAAAACTTTTTCATGTCAATGTCAGTTCTGCCTCCAACTTAGATGGCATTATTAATGAATGTGTTACAAACATTACAATGTAGTGATTAAGAATACAGGCTCTAGTACCAGCTTCCTTGAGTTTGAAACCTAGCTCATGGCTCCCTCCTGCTTTGTTATGGGGAAATTATTTAGACTTTATGTCTCAGCTTCCTTATTGGTAAAGATGTATAATATGCATATCTACCTTATAGAACTGCTGGAAGCATTAAATAATGCAATTGTGAAACACATAAAACAAAATCTATTGGATAGTAAGTATAATAGTAGCATTAATTATTAGTATCTATTATATGGGGTTTCAAGTTAAGGTCCACTAATAAGTTGTGCCAACATTACTCAGGTAAGAGTTCATGGCAATGAGTTGTTGATTCTAGGAAATGACTCTTCACCAATGCATTGTAAAAAGCGACTTCACTGTTTTGTTTTGTTTTTTTCCATGAAATTCCTACAGATAAATTTACTGAAGACAATAGTCTGCTTATTTAAGCAAACAGTTCACTTATGAAACAGGTTTATTTCTTCGCTATATCTACCAATCCTAAATTATGTCATGGATTTCTTCCAATCCTAAATCAGTTCCTTCTCTTGAAAGATCTACATTACACAACTTGAGAGCAGACTCCAAAGTTTTGTAAATTCTGTAAATATCCCATTCTGACCTCTTTGAAACACTTCTAAGATTCTGTCACGGTGGTATGCTGTTTGATTATAGTGTATTCTAATAAATTCAAGTGGACTTTACTCACAGATTATCTGGTGCTATATTGTTGAGATCAATGAACTGTAAGCACCACTGTTTTCTAGTTGAGATCCCCTCTCTGATGTGTCTTAGGATCCTTGACTTGCAAACTGAATGCTCTACTGAGGAAGCCTTGGGAGACTCTCTGCCACTGTGATGGTGGACTCAAGGTATCGATATCGTGTCTGAACTTTGGTGATTGTCAAGTTCCTAAACGCTGATTTTGTCTAATGGGAAATATAATCTATTTTAGGACTTTTTCTGTGATTTGATTAGGGTGGAAAATGTTAATGTTTGATTTGAATCTGCTTTATTGCTAAATTACTCAATTGTATCCTTCTGTCCTCATTTTTTATGAGTCTCTAAGAGGAGGGTTATATGAAAAAGGCCAGACATGAATCCTGATAAGCTCATTCCTAAAGACAGCTCTGGGATGGCTTCAGAAGGTACCTTCTCAGACTGGTATTCCTCAGTTACATTTTCCCTGCATCAACTTTTCAAAACCTTAGGCAAATGTTCCACATTCTTTATCCTGTTTGGTCTGTGAGCGTCAGGTTCTATATAAAATCTCCCACAAAAATTTCTGTTCTCCAAGAACCTCAGATTATTGACGCTGGGATTAAAAAAAAATCATTAACTTGGAGGCCTGAAAATATGCAAAAGTAACACTTTCTACTGCTTGTTGCTAGATTCTTACGGTTTTGAAACACTAAGTTCATGTCTTCTACAGGCTCAACCCTTGCCTCATATATGTATCTATATTATAAATCTAATTTCCATGACTATCTTTTAAAAAGGTATAATTTCATCACAAATAAAATTAAGAGGTTACTCTGTGAAATTTCGATATTAACAAAAGTTGTTAATTTGAGAGGAGTCTTAAAATAGGAAGGATGTAAAATTTTTATTACAACTTAAACTTAATGGCCTTTTCCTACTGTTTATTTCCCCCCACGTCCTTTGTTACTCAACACCCTCTGCCTTTCCTCCCTTTTCTGACCTGGTCCCCTGACCTCCTGGATTTCTCAACCTGAGTTTCACAAATCTAAGTTGCTTCTTAAAGTTAAATTCTCTTTAGACACGAACAAGCTTCTTACAGTTATTTTTAGCTTTCATTCTCAGTCTAAGAATTATTGTAGAAATCTAGACAAAGCACAAAAGAATTTAGAATCGTTCTTACGACATATATTGTAGATCTCCCAGGTCTACGTAAGTGATTCTTATGTTAGTAAGAAAATTAAGTGTTAAAAAAAATTATATAAAAAAATGAAGACCAGGGATAATCGAAGGAGAATGAAAGATCCTAAATATTAGAGAAAATCAGAAGCATTTAGGAAAGCTATAGAAAGTGGAGAAAATATTTTTGATGCTACCCTGAAGACTTTTCTGAAAATAGATTGCAATCTCATCTAGTTATGAAAAGAGAAAGAATGAATCAATTTGAAACTTTAGAAATAGGCTCTCCAACCACTTTGGAAAATATTCAGGAGTAGATCTTGAGAGAGATAGGACCTGAACCCTCTCATCACTTTTTTGCCAAGAGCCCTAAGCCAAAATTAGGGAATGTAATATGAAAAACTAGATCGGGAAATGACTTCACTGACAAACAGAACTCCAATTCCTAATTGAACATTTTGAAAAAGGCACAAAAGAAAAACAGAATAAGTCTCGGAATAAGTTAACAGCCTTACAGATGAAACAACTGGCTATTTCCACTCAATTTATCAAATACAATAGGAGGGACCTTCCTGAATAAAAACATTCATAGATAACTGTAAGCAGAAAGGACATTGGAAAAAGATTAATAAAGGACATTGGAAAACAGCTATTGTGCACCAAGAAACTAAAAGAAAATTTTTAAAAAAGAAGAATGTGATAAGGGAAATTGATGCTGATCTAATTCCCTGATTTCCTATTTCCGTAAACATTAAAAGACAGTATCAACGTTGCTGATTGATTCAGGCACAGTAATGTAGTTCACAGACCCTGCCACACATGCATTCAATCACTCCCCTAGCCTTAACAAAGTACTTAGGAGATGAGTATTTGCAAAAATCTACAGATTATTTTGTGTCACTCTCCAGCTTTTGCCCTCAGATCTTTAACATCGTTTGTTCCTTTCTTTGTGACAGACCATCCTGTCGTTTAATAGGTAGGGATTTCCTATGTAAACGGAATTGCTAACTTAAGTGCTTTCTTGATAGGCTCTCTCTTGAGATACCTAAAGAATCACCCTTTCATAATCACATCACACCTAATTTGGCCTATGGAGTACCAGGAGCCTGGTATCTACAACAAACTCAAATTGAAGATCTACTGATATTGGCTGAATTACTGGAGAAGAACACATCACATTTCTGACTGACTCATTTAAGCCTCTGTCTACAGTTACCCTCTAAAATCAAAAGGGAAAGGACAAAAGTCAGCAGTTATGTCTAATAGAAAACTAATTAAATATGCTATGCACTAAACCTTGGAACACTCCTATTCTCCTGATCAAGAGATTCCATGGGCTGGTATATCCATTTATCTCAGAGCTTGCAACTATAAATAAAATATTTAGCCCTGTTTTCCTGTGGTGCCAAAATCCCATATTATTTTAATTTCCATACTACCTGAGATGATGTATTTTAACAGTCTAAATCCATGTTCTGCTGTTTGTATTGTCCTTTGTAGATCATAATAGAAAACACTTATTAGTCTTTTTCTAGAAATATTAACACTTTACCTGGATAGTTTTACTCCAAAACTGTACTGACACATCCATCTACCTTACACAAGCCTTCTGCTACAGCCTCAAAGACTTTGAATATCTCAATAATTCTACTCTTGTCCAATATGCAGATAATTTTTGCTATGTTTTCAAGATGAGTTAATTTTTCAGACTGATTCCAACTACTACTTATAGCTCAGAAAGTATACGTGTACAAAGAAAAATTGGAATTTTGTAAGGAGGAAGTACACTATTTAGAACATGATTCATAATTCATCACTCTGGAGAGATTACAAAGTACTTTTTAAAAAAACAACAAACCATTAACAAAATATATTTATTTTAAGAAGTGTTTGTTTTTCAGCTGTGAGGGGGTGGGTTTTTTTTTTTTTTTTAATCCAGAGCAAGTTTATTAGGAAAGTAAACAAAGAATGGCTACTCCACAGAGCCGCCTGGGGGGCAGGTTTCATAGGTTATTGCACGCAATGGGTTCCCAACATGTCAAATATTGCTGTACCTGTACATTTTAACTTAGTTGTTAGTAACTCAATGTCTTCCTTGTATTCTAAGCATAATTTGCTGTAGGGGTGTGTCTCTGTGTGTCCTGGGAGTGGCAGGGTGGGGATGAGAGGTGGGAGGAGTGGGAGACTGTGTGATTTAAAGTGAATTCTTTTGCTTTCCTAACTATCTTAGATCTTTTTACCAATTTGTGCATGATCAATTTGGACAAGCCATTGGTGTTTTGACTTAACTTTATCGGAATGTTTAAAGACCACTCATCTTCAAAATTATTACAAGGTTTTCACAGACTCAGTGGCAAAAGGCTACTCATCTGGTCTAAGGGCAACAGCCAGACAGATAGAGACTTCTGCTGACATGGTTCTCATTGCTGTGCATGTCTTCTTGCTGTCTTTGTTGCTATGGGTTTTTTTTTAAATTATTTTATTGTTTTGGCTTATTCCCCCTCCTTGAAATTCCATACTTAGCTTTGTCGTATTATAAAATCGATATAAAAAACTGACAAGCTGTATATAACATAACATGTACTACTTCACTCTTAGATTATCCCTTAAACGGGAATAAAATGATCCTGGTTAGCAGAATTTATCACACTTATCTGAATGTAACAGTTACTAAGTTCTAAGACAGATGCAGCATACCATTAGAATAGTTCTTGAATTTGGAATGCTATGGGAACAACAGAGTTTCTAGATTTACGAGAAATTACAACTAAAAGCAACCAATAACTTAATGAGCTTGATAACGAGGTAGGTATCAAAGAAGGTAGAATTTTATACAAAAAGTGAAAATATCATGGTTGAAAGATGCCTTACCTAATATTTCAGACAGGCAGCCCTCACTAAGGTCCTTATTATCATGCTACTTTGTTGCATGTCTCATCTGTAAACAACATAATCCTGTATAACTGTAAACATGGGAATTGACAAGGACTCAAGGTGCGGCGTTCATTTGAATACCTCCTACTGGGTTGTATGCAACTGGCACTTGCTCTGAGTTCTCAAGATGTCCTGTATGGTTACTCTAAAAATGTAACTCATCTTTCCATTGATACAAGTACCCATTTTGCTGTGTCTATTTGAGTTTTAAATGTCTTGCTAGTTTACTCTCTCTCTGTCTTCAATCCTTAGGAAAAGGAGAAAAAGCCAATCCGGTTTTTAAACGCAAACTAGCAAAATTATATGAACACTTGGGTATCTGTGGACAAGTTTAATCAGTTCGACTCTCATGGGCATCAGTTCTACATCTCTGGCGCTCAATGACTCTCACCATATAAATTTGTTAGATTCTCCATATGACGCTGAGTATCTCTTCTCCAATTTGGGGCTCGTCTTACAAAGTGGACATGGAAATGTACTAGACAAAGCTCAAGCAATGTACTCAATGCTAGCGCCAAAATACAGGCTGCTTTCCCATTATATTCTTCCAAGCAACCTCTACTTATTAGGTTGCTGCAAAAATAGCTGCCATCTTTGTCTTACCTTTAGTGGCAAAGACGGCAGCTACTTTTGCACCAACATAAATAGCTCACAGAGAGAAAATACATTAAATAATTACTTGCAGAAAGGACCTTATAATACACATTTAACTATCAAAACAGTTAAATTCCACGGTATGAATTTCAGTATTCAAGCCTTCCAGCTGGAAAAGTGTGTCTTCACTCTCTGACATTATGACTGCCGTTCTTTCAGAAAGTTTAAGACTAAAAATTCTTAAGAAGTTGATGGGCCGGGCGCAATGGCTCACGCCTGTAATCCCAGCACTTTGGGAGGCCGAGGCAAGCGGATTTCGAGGTCAAGAGATCGAGACCATCCTGGCCAATATGGTGAAACCCCGTCTCTACTTAAATACAAAAATTAGCTGGGCATGGTGGCGCCAGTCTGTAGTCCCAGCTACTTGGGAGGCTGAGGCAGGAGAATCCCTTGAACCCAGGAGGCGGAGGTTGTAATGAGCCCAGATCCTGCCACTGCACTTCAGCCTGGCGCCTGGGGACAAAGTGAGACTCTGTCCCCACCCCCCCAAAAAAAAAAGTTGATGGTATTTGGAAAGAAGCATCTGTTGCCCGTGAGCTTTAGATTAATAATATGACTATATGACATGGACAATTTCTGCTGAAGACTAAAGGGATACAATCCATTTGATTGGAACAATAGATTGTTGTGCTTTAATCTGCATGATTTTTTTCTTTTCTCATTATTTTTAAGTTCTCACAAGTTCATATTGTTAACAAACTACTTTTATTTATTAGCTGTAGCACACACAAGGTTCCTGTACTTAGTATTGCTTTCTGTGCTCTTAAGAGTGTCTTGGTCTGATTTCTTTGCCTGCCTTCACTTTGTTCATGATTTGGCTTAACCACAAAATCGAACCAACTCTTAGGTTGCCAAAATTTGCTTTAAATACCAACCAGCTTCTTCCAGTACTGGACTGTGATGAAGCATGTAGTTTAATCAGGAATTAGTAAAATTGGACCATTTTACCAGTAATTAGTAAAACTGGATAATTGTATAATACCTACAGTCTCCAATTGCCTTTTATATGGCAAACAGAAAAACTGGCCAGAAAAACAAAGCTTTAAGTTCTTCTACCATGGCACAACTAGGGAAGAAGCTTCCTACTGTTCCTGAAAAAATACCCAGAGATTATTAGTAGAAACCGTATTCTACTAAGTCTTTGTAGAAATAAAGTTGAGAAAGGGAACAGGAAACAGGTAATGTATTTGTAATACTTGTCCCAAAAATCTTACAGTGGGTAATCTTCTGATGTTTCTGCATTATATTCTCTACCCTTAACCTAATCACCTCTGAATGTCACGAAAGCTGTACAATAAATTTTAATCACACAACGAAGATATTTTTGGCAATGATAAGTCTTCCAGTAGATTCTAAAGATCAGTGTTAGGTTTGCAAAACAAAAGTCTATTGGCTGTGCCCAACAAATTATACAAAAAAAATTGTTATCTTTGTAAATTTAGATACCATACTTTCAGAATGGTGCCTAATACTACTCATGCATGATTTTGGCATTTTCCCCTCAAGCCCTAGAAAAAGAGAACTCTAGATAATTTCATTCAAGAAAGAGGAAAACAGGGGCTCATTCTGAGATACAGAAGTGTAATTACTCATGTCTAACTCTGAATAGTTTTCTCCTTTCTGTAAGCCATGCTATCTATGGTTCAGATAGTATCAGGGACACTGAACAATTTCAGTAAGGCCATAGAACTCATCACCTGAAGATTTCATCATACTGGGGAGGTGGTGCTTCAAAACACAGCAGTACCAGAAATAATATTGGCCTGTCAGGATGAAACATGAGGCATTTTACAGGAGGAAAATTTACTCATATTCCTATAGCTCTTTCTATTTCACTAAGAAAATATGAGTAATTTTTTAAAAATTACAAGACAAGGTAATAAATCTAGCATCTGCACTTCTGATCATTAAATCTTTTTGGTTTAGTCATGGGTTCTATTCTATTCCTTTAATTGGGACAATTTTGGCTCCTGTCTTAGAATGTATAATACTCTGGTTATAATCCTTCTGTTATTATCTGTCTGTGATTCATCATTCAAATATTGGGTCTTCACAATAAAAAATATTTCTATGTCGCCACTCCAATATGACAATAAATGATGATGCAGCAAAGAAAAAACACATAAAAACCTAATGTATATGATGGTTGAAGTGATCCCACCAGAAATGGGATATGCAAGCATGACCCTGAAGACAGTGGTATTGATTTTAACTATTTATGCAGATGATTATTGTTTATCCTCCAGCTTAGGGCAAAAATAACTACAAGAGAATTCTGAGAAATAAGAAAACATATTTGTTAACTTTTTATTGTTTCAAAAATATTTTCTATGAAAGGAGAAAACAATAAGCCAATTAATTATTTTATTATTTTCTTCAGGAAATTTTCACAGATCAATTTATTAGAGACAGCACTCTGCTCATCTGAATAAAGAGTTTATTTATGAAACAACAGTTTACTTATCCAGGATTGTTTCCAGACTCATCTCGCTCTGCCCCCCAGTCTTTAATTACTATATCATAAACCCTATATAATCTCAATTAATTCCATATATTAAATGACTCATTTTAAATCAGTTTACCACAATCCCCAAAAACCTGAAGTACCTCAGTTTTGACCTTCCTCTTCTGAGATATTGTCCTATCATCAAGGTGATGTTTACTATTATCTACCATAGTAACTTCTAAAACATGCAGATTTATTTGCTCAGTACATTACTGGCCTGAGAGTAAACAGTTAAATTGTAATTATTGTCATTTCTTCCATTACTATTACTACTACTATTTTGCCATTACTGCACCATTAACTGTTGTTGGAAAATGTGAGAAATATAACTGTATATATTTTATTCACCAAAACTAGAATATTTGCATACCTTTCCAAAGATTCCAAACTGTTATGTTTAAAAATTAGTTTATACTATTTGTATACATGCTTGTTTCTATCTGCTTATTTAGTTCACTTTTTTCCTTTTTATTCCTTACCATCCAATAACTCAATTCAAGGAAGACATAGAGATAAGGTCAGTCTCTGATAGCCAAAGAATAGCAATAATTTTGGTACAAGGGTTGCCCAGGTTCCTCATGAATTTGAGTCTAAGAGACTGTGAAATCTCAAGTAAAACAGACAAAGGCCTCTGCATCTCAGTTTCCCCTTATGTCACTTTTCTCTTGTCTTTTCTCTTACCATATGTATGCTATGTGAGAATTATGAGAATTAAAATGTGTAACATATAATAATTAAAATATATAATAGGGATAGAGCTTACTACAACATCTGGCATATCCTAAGTGCTCAATAAGGATCTTTATTATTTTGTAATGCTCCTGTGAGTCTGAAAAATAATGTATATAAAGCTCCTAGTAGGTACTTTTTTAACAGGAACCATTAATCTTTTTGTTGCTATTAATATAGCTTCCAACCCACCTGGATCAACGTTCTCTGTATAAATGAAACCACCTATTTACAAAGTATTCCACAATAATTCAATGTTGCATCTTCAGCAAGAACAAGTCCTAGATCTGAAAATTTAAGTGCAAGGCATTGAGTATGTATTTGTTTATGCGGTCTGATTATTGCTCTGAAGATAAAACAACTACTGAGACCATATATTCTGAATCCTCTTACAGGAATAAAGTATATGATTGAATATATTTTTTTTCCTATCTACAGCCTGCAATTAGTGAAAAAAAAAAAAGGTGGATTTGTTCTCACAGTAAATGCCCTCCAAGACCACAGAAGAGAAATACCACTTTACATGTGCATTCCTTAATGATGACCTCTTCTTGAAAATAAAACAAGCATGCTTTAGACAGTATTAGCTTCTGACTGTAGAGATGATTGGCTTAAATGAGAATTCTGTCTTTGCTGCAACAAGTTTATTCAACATCTTAATTTGTCTTACAGTTAAAAAAAAAAAAAGTTTGCTCCCTTGTCCCATGCTATTAAGGCAATTTAAATTAATTCCATGAGCAAAGTTTTGTTACTCTATACAATGCTACAGTGTGTCCCCTTATTTGTGTCATTATGTCTACAGGGAAAAGAGATCAATTTATGTGACTCAATTTGTTGTCTTTAGAGGAGTTTATCATTGAATTTGAGCTGGAGATTGGTTGTCTTGAGCTTTTAGAATTTAGGCTGACTCATCACATGCATGTGTTGTAGAAATGGCCTTCTCTAGGCTTCTGTACTAATTTTTATGTGAATGCTACTAATCTCTGTATATAGAAGATTTTGTGCACATGATGACTTTAGGGTTAATCTACATCAGAAAACCCTTAAATTACCATAATAATTTTGTCTCCAAATTCTGAAGTATGATTAATGTTGTTTATGTATTGGCCTAGTCAGAGATTTCTAAAAGTGAGTGTTCCTTAGTACTTTGGATGACCTTTTGTACGCATATAGACATTAAATTATCTTAAATCATTGCATAATATTGCATAATATCAAATTATTTTCCTCTTCATGGATATTTATATTTTTTGTCACTCACTAAAAGAATGCTGCAAGAAATTTTTTATGTACAACACTTTGTGACTATATAAAGGCAGTTGACTAGAATTGGAATTTTTATATCAAAAATACATAGATATACATTTGTTAAAAGCTTCCAATTTTCCCTTTCAAAATAATGTAGATATTTAATTTTTCAATAATCATGTGTAAAGATGTCAGGTATATTTTCATAAGTTTAAATGAAAATAACTGCTTGGATTAGTTTTTTCTTTCCTAAGCTATAAAATAAAACTTGCTCTAGCTCATGGGTAGAAAGAATATGCCTTTAGGATATAATGAAAATCACCCCTTTCTTTTTTATTTCTCAAATAAGTGAGAGATGATAAGTTTTTCAAAACTGACTGACATGAGGTAACATTAAAGCACTGGATGGGTTGTCTAAGTGTTCTTGCCAATTAGAAGCTATTATTATAAAATCTCTCAATCTATCACCTTCTGTACAATGCATTTGAATAAGCATCTGTGTAATTTCCTCCTCACTAGTTTAGAAACTCTGATAATGTTAACAGAGTAAATAACTTTAAAGAAATAGTCAAGAGTAAGAAGATATGAGAAAATAACTTTTAAAAATAAGTTGGCAAGTCAAGTTCTATGGAAAAATTAAAAGATACTTAAAAACCTTAAGTAAAATTTCCACATGCCTGTTTCCACACATCCCCAGGAAGTTTATTTTCATAATATTTGATGTGATTTTAAGATCATCATTTAAGAGAAATTAAAAAAAAAAAAAAAGGCCATGAAAGGGATTTTCCACATAAGGGTTTCCAATTGAAAATATTTATATATAAAATGTTAATTGTAGAAATACAATCAAATAATGAACAAAGGTCAAAAGCAAGTAAGCCCTGAAGCAAGACAAGGAAGGATATATAATATCTCTAATAAAACTAAAACATTTTTAAACATTTGGTGGGAAAGACTACTTTAGTTAAGCAGGGGCTTCAGGCTTAATGAAACAAAGCAACTTGTCCAATTTAATCAAATTCATGGGACTCAACAGAACTGTTTTCCTTTGCTGGTTTTTCCAGATTTTTGTACCAATTAGCAGTGGTGATAACTTAGGTGAAAGGAATTGGTGGAAGGAGGAAAGTCTCTTCAAAGTCGTGTCTTATCTCACTTCCTAAGTTTTATAATCTCTGATAAAATACTCCTAATTTAAGTTGAAAAAAAGTCACTGTTCATGTTATGCAAGATATTAAATAAAATATATAACTGGTTTGATATTTGTTACCAAGAATGTGTGAGCCTTTAGTCAATAACTCATTTTTCCCAATGACAAAACCTTAATTCTTATTTACAAATGAAAACTATTGCCAAGGCTGGAGTGCAATGGCCTGATCTTGGCTCACTGTCACCTCCACCTCCCAGGTTCAAACGATTCTCCTGCCTCCACCTCCTGAGTAGCTGTGATTGCAGACACCCTCTACCACGCCCAGCTAATTTTTGTATTTTTAGTAGAGATGAGGTTTCACCATGTTTGCCAGGCTGGTCTCAAACTCCTGACCTCAAGTGATCTGCCCACTTCAAGTGATCTGCCCACCTTAGCCTCCCAAACTGCTGGGATTACAGGCATGCGCCACCATGCCTGGCCTGTCAATGGTAATTTCTTATTGCAGTAAGTAAGGATTGTATAATTTTATTGAATCTTGAAAGGGTGGTTAGAATTCACTGAAATAAGTAAAAATGGAAATTAGTAACTCAGTATTGGACACCAAGAAATTAGAAGGGAAAACAATTCATTGGCAAAATGAATCCAAAAATAAGCTAATTATTCCTATTATGAAAGGTCACTCATGATGTACAAAGTCATGTGATACACAGTAGCACACCTTGTCACTTGCATATGAAATTAACTAGCAAAGTATGTTTTTCAAAACGGGTATGAAGACATTAGGTTCACTACACACATATATTATACATATATACATACATGTAACATATACAATTATAATATATAGCACATGCTTCATTATATGTACATATATGAAGACTAATTCTCATTCTCTCTCTCTCTAGCTATATAGACAGAGAGACAAGAGTTTCATATATAGAGATATATATTATAATTCCCTCTATATAACTCTGAATGATTGAAACCAAATCATTTCAGTTCCAAAAACATACAAGCAAGGGCCCCTTTATTCAGTCCAGATAGGTCAATATTACGCTCACGTCTGTATATGAACTTGTCTACATGAACTGTCTCTATGAATTTCAGAAAAGTGATAACATGACCTCTAACATTTGTTGGAATTGGCCTTTTAGGAGCAATACAGAACACTATTACATGTTTATTTATTCATGTATAGGAGATAAAAGATAGTGAGTTCTCAGCAGACTTCAAAGTAACTTTTGACCTTGAAGGTATTTGTTAAAAATTATAAATGATAAAGCTAATAAAAAGGTGTTACCAAGTTGGATTTTTAAAACAATTTACATTTTGCTTTCTATTCTGATCCTCCTCTTATAAACTGCATATTTAAAAAATAAACTAATTCCAGTTATTAATAATGCCACAGGCTAAGACTGGGTCTACTATTACCATAAAGCCACAGATAAGCAATCCAAGGGCATGGGGTACTTCTGTCTTTCCAGCAATTTCCTCTGGTGGGTTTGGTCTTGCATTTGAAAAAAGCTATGGATTTACAATTGTCTAAGCATCTGGAATTTCCAGGTATCTCTGACAACAAACTGAAATTATAATTAACTCAAGTACAGTGTTAACTATTTCATCCAAAGAAAATATATAGACCATAGATAGTAGGCTTTCTGGAAGAGTCTAACTTATTTGCTCTGCCAGCAAAAGACTAACATATTTATTGAAGACTACAGACAAAGTTACAGACAAAGGATCTCTTTAAATAATTGTGGCAAGATGTCATTACATCAGTGAAATGTAGCTCAATTAACAGTATCTTTAAAGGACATCAATGCAAAAATCACAAGCATTCCTATGCATACACCAATGACAGATAAACAGCCAAATCATGAGTGAACTTCCATTCACAACTGCTAAAAAGAGAATAAAATACCTAGGAATACAACCAAGAGGGATGTGAAGGACTACAAGGAAATAAGAGACGACACAAACAGATGGAAAAACATTCCATGCTCATGGTTAGGAAGAATCAATATTGTGAAAATGACCATACTGCCAAAAGTAATTTATAGATTCAATGCTATCCCCATCAAGCAATCATTGACTTTCTTCATCGAATTGAAAAAAGTCACCTTAATCTTCATATGGAACCAAAAGAGAGCCCGCATAGCCAAGACAATCCTACTCAAAAACAAAACAAAACAAAACAAAACAAAAACAAAGCTGGAGGAATCACGCTACCTGACTTCAAACTATACTACAAGGCTACAGTAGTAAAAACAGCATGGTATTGGTACCAAAACAGAGATATAGACCAATGGAACAGAACAGAAGCCTCAGAAATAATGCCACACATCTACAACCATCTGATCTTTGACAAACCTGACAAAACAAGCCATGAGGAAAGGATTCCCTATTTAATAAATAACGTTGGGAAAACTGACCATATGCAGAAAGCTGAAGCTAGACCCCTTCCTTACACCTTAAACAAAAATTAACTCCAGATGAATTAAAGATTTAAACATAAAATCTAACACTATAAAAACCCTAGAAGAAAACCTAGGCAATACCATTCAGGACATAGATGTGGGCAAGGACTTCATGACTAAAACACCAAAAGCAATGGCAACAAAAGACAAAATAGACAAATGGATCGAATTAAACTTCAGAGCTTCTGCACAGCAAAAGAAACAATCAGTAGAGTGAACTGACACCAAACAGAACGGGAGAAAATTTTTGCCATCTACCCATCAGACAAAGGGCTAATATCCAGAATCTACGAAGAACTTAAACAAATTTACAAGAAAAAAGCAAACCCATCAAAAAGTGGATGAAGGATATGAACAGATACTTCTCAAAAGAAGACATTTATGCAGACAACAAACATGAAAAAAAGTTCATTATCACTGGTCATCAGAGAAATGCAAATCAAAACCATATTGAGATATCAACTCACGCCAGTTAGATTGGCGATCGTTAAAAAAATCAGGAGACAACAGATGCTGGAGAGGATGTGAAGACATAGGAATGCTTTTACACTGTTGGTGGGAGCGTACATTAGTTCAACCATTGTAGAAGACAGTGTGGTGATTCCTCTAGGACCTAGAAATAGAAATACCATTTGACCCAGCAACCCCATTACTGGGTGTGTACCCAAAGGATTGTAAATCCTTCTATTACAATGACACATGCACACATATGTTCATTGCAGCACTGTTCACAATAGCAAAGACTTGGAACCAATCCAAATTCCCATCAATGATAGACTGGATAAAGAAAAAGTGGCACACATACACCATGGAATACTATGCAGTCATAAAAAAGGAGGAGTTCATGACCATTGCAGGGACATTGATGAAGCTGGAAACCATCATTTGCAATAAACTGACACAAGAACAGAAAACCAAACATCACATGTTCTCACTCTTAAGTGAGTGTTGAACAATAAGGACAGGGACACAGGGACAATGCACACAGGGAGGGGAACGTCACACACTAGGGCCTGTCGTGAGGTGGGGGTCTAGGGGAGAGATAGCATGGGGTGGGACAGTTGGGGAGGGATAGTATTAGGAGAAATACCTAATGTAGATGATGGGGTGATGGATGCAGCAAACTACCGTAGCACTTGTATACCTATGTAACAAATGTGCACATTCTGCACATTTACCCCAGAACTTAAAGTATAATAAAAAAAATACTGTTATAGCAAGAATTTAAGATTGTGTTTAAAGTTCAATGAAAAAATTGCATGTAAACTGAAACAAAAAACTTCAAAAAAATTGGCTTCCAATGTTCCTACAAGGAGAAAATGTATTACCTAATATTTAAAATTTTTAAAGTTTCCTTTGTCAGTTATATTTATTATAAATCAACAAATTTGCATGTTGTCACATAGTGGTCTTGTATGGGTTTGATTATTGTGATCCTTTCTCCTGACTCCAATCACATCCAACTATGGAGACAAAATATAAATTTCTTGATCTTTGAACCAGCTTCTGGTTCTTCATTTCCCCGGACAGGTGTTTCTATCCACTGAGACCTGACCTGAACAGCAAGCCAGTCTCTTAAGACAGCAATTATAGACAGTCTATTTCTAACTACAGCAAATAGAAATTACTTATCAACAGGACTGCATAGGATATTTCTGAATGATGAAGGCTATGATAATGTTGACAACGGGAGAGAAAAATATCTGGAAAGAGCATGCTGTTACTTTCTGCAATAATGAAAATATTTTATTCCTTGTTTGGAGTGTATTTACCTAGCCGTTTGCAATTGTAAAAACTCATGAAATTAAAAAATTTCTTGCATCTTCTTTTATGCATATTATTTTTCAATATGTTCAGACTGCAAAGATATCTATGAAGTTTCTTCTACTTAATTAAAATGGATTGTAAAGATTTGGATATGGATTATTTAATTAGTGGTATAATTGTTTGGTCATATTTAAAGAATTTTATTTTTAGAGAAGCTTTAGGTTTACAAAAAGAATTGGGAGGAAGGTACAGATATTTCCCATATACTCCTATCCCCACCCATGGGTAACTTTTATTAGCAGCTTCCCCCACCAAAACGGTACATTTGTTACAAGCGATGAACCTTCACTAACATATCATTATCACTCAAATATAAGTTTATATTAGGGTTTATTCTTTGTGTTTTATTCTCTATGGCTTTGAGTAAATGTATAATGAGAGGTTTCTATCATTATTGTATCATACAGAGTTATTTTCACTGACCAAAAAATCCTGTTTTCTGTCAATCCATTTTTCTCTCCCCCTGAAAAATCACAGATGATTTTACTTTCTCTATAGTTTTGCCTTTCACAGAATGCCAAATAGGTGAAATCATAGAGTAGATAGCCTTGTCATGTTGCCCTTTTCCACTCAGTATTATGCATTTACAGTTTGTTCATGTATTTTCAAGGTTTGATAGTACACTTACTTTTAGCATCTTGGTTACTCCCAAGTTTTGACAATTGTGAATAAAGATGCTATAAACATCCATACGAGGATGGATGTTTTCAGCTTCTTTGGGTAAATACTAAGGCGAATGACTGCCGGATTGTACAGTAAAAGGATGTTTAGTTGTTTAAGAAACTTTCAAATTGTCTTCCAAAGGGGCTGTATTATTTTGCAGTCTCCAGCAATGAATGGGAGTGTTCTTCCTGCTCCACATGTTCACCAGCATCTGGTGTCATGAGGGTTTAGAATTTTGGTTATTCTCATAAGTGTGTAGTGATAGCTCATTTAAATTTTCATTCTCTTGATAACATCTGACGTGGGACATCTTTTCATATGCTTATTTGCCATCTGTGTATCTTCTTTGGTTAGGTGTCTATCATGGTTTTTGGCCTATTTTTTAAATGAGCGGTTTGTTTTCTTATTGTTAACTTTTAACAGTTCTTTGTATATTTTGGATAGCAGTCTTTTATCAGATGTGTCTTCTGTATTTTCTCCCAGTTTGTAGCTTGTCTTCTCATTCATTTGACATTGTCATTCTCAGAGAAGAAGTTTTTAACTTTAATGAAGATTATCAATATTTTTATGGATCCAACTTTTGATGTTCTATCTAAAAAGTCACTGCCATTCCCAAGGTCATCTATGTATAATTGTTTTCAATAAAAATAGTGTTTTTAAAAAAGAAATATAGTTAAATTATATTACATCATTTCACATTTTCTATCAACACTTTGACTCTTCCAAACCATTATGAAATAGCTGTATTTTTATTGTTATAAAATCACCATTAAGCTTTTCAAATGCAAAGCTAAAAATGAAATAGCATAATCTTTTGAATCTAATTTAATAGTTCAATGTCTCTATGCTCTATGTTCAAGCATTATAATGTCAAAACTGCTGTCTTACTATCTGCAGAATTTTCTAATTAGCCTAAAGAGATTTTTATACTTTACCTATAAATATATTTTGAGAGGGAGCAATAATAAAATCAAAATAGTTCAAGATATCCAAGTCACTTTATTGAGATGTCAAGTGGCAGCCAGGAGAAGGTGAGGAAGTCACGGAATTACATCATAGAAGGCCTTCCTGCGGTGCTATTTCCTTCAAAAGAAGAAGAAACCTTCATCCTATAAGGCTTCCAGTGTCTGCTGAAACTACTTTGAGTGAT
Organism: Cacajao melanocephalus; assembly: GCA_963573385.1. Taxonomy (NCBI): domain Eukaryota; kingdom Metazoa; phylum Chordata; class Mammalia; order Primates; family Pitheciidae; genus Cacajao; species Cacajao melanocephalus. The sequence goes on from CAUYLG010016073.1 coordinate 42,265, forward strand.
TCAATCTTGTAAAAATTATCTCTGCTACATACACTTATCTAACACCTAAGTGTACTTATAAAAAAATAAAACCTTGGGCTCACTTGGAAAACTCAATTATATTTAAAAATGAGATTAATTTTGTACATCTTGGCTTATTGTGCTCTATTTAAAAACATATTTATAAAACTTAGCTCTTTTTTTTTCTGTCCATTCACTTGACTTCAGTCATTTTGCTGTAATTAAACATAAGTACTTTCCTATGTTAGTAAGGCCTGTGTATTTCCTTCTGCTTGAAATGGCTCCTCTTCCAGATGCCTAGATGGCACAGGGCCTCCTTTAGTTCCGGTCTCTACTCATGTACTGCGTCACTTTCTCCAAGAAATCTACTTCACCACTGTCTAAAATAGCCCACCACCCATTCCCTCATATCTTACCCCTTCCTTCTGTACATAACACATGTTACTACCTGAGGTATTTCATCTTCATTTGTTTATTCAAAAAATGCACTTTCTATACTTAAAAAAAATCTGTAAAATACAGTTTTCAACAAGGAGTATACTTTCTTTATATTTTATTGCGGTAAAATTTATATTCAGTGAATTGCATTGATCTGAAATATTACTGTTCAACAGTTTTGATGAATGGGTACACCAGTGAAAACTGCTATCCTGGGAAGACAAAAAGCATATCTATTTCTCTTCCCCAATCACTATCTATCACTGCCCTGCCCATAGAGGAATACAGGTAGCCTGATTTATTTCACTATAGTTTATCTGTTGTAGAATTTCATATAAATGAAATAATACAGTATATGTTGTTTATACTATATGTATATTATCTAATGGTACCTTTTTCTATTTTAATATATGGACAAGCAAATGAGAATATTTTAAAACTCATCATCATTCTAAATTATAAACTCAATCATCAATGAAAACTAAAATCTCAGTGAATTTCACAAACCGTTTTGCAAACAATTTTTGATTCCCACTTTGTAGTCTGTAATATATGATTTATTTTTTAAATGTGGGAAACATTCAAAATCTAGTTTCAATAAATCTATAAAAACAAATTGCTCTAATGTTATTTAAAATTGCTGTTTATTTTGGAGCAATCATAACATTTGCAGAGAACATAGAATTTTAGCACAATATCCTGATATTTAAAAACAAAAACCCAAAAAAATACATATGCTAATATAGTCAGTATATAGTTGAATAATTACTTTTTATAAAACTAAAATATATATATGAAAATAGAATGCACTAAAATCTATACCATGAAAAAAATATGCAAAGCAATATTTATTCACAATAGGCTTTTCAATTATCAGTGGTTTTTAATCTCACTTTTTATTTGATCATGCTTGCTGCTTAACGGTCATAGAAATGTTCATTTATCAATTTTCATGGGAAAGTTTTGCAGCAAAAAATTCCCTAGAATCGACATATCTTGCATATTTGAAAAATAAGATATTTTTTTCCAAAATGTTAAAAACATTAGTATACCAAAGTCCTTACTACATTAGTTAATTTATTTTAAAGTGTTCCATTTCAGTAAGCAGATATTAAGGAAGTTGGAAATGGGATAAGATAATTGTGCCAAAGTAAATTCTTAATGGAGTTCATATAAGGGGAAATACAGTAATTGTTCTACTCCACGGTCAGCTTTGGGGGATTTTTCATGCCAACTTAAAAGTCTTGGATGATAGATCTGACTGGAAATTATTTCTATTCCCTGAGAAAAACATGCTGGCAACAGTGAAATAAGGAAGCCTGAAAAAGGAAATGAGGTGTTCTATGAAATAATCTGTCCTGTATACATCAAGATTCTTTTAGAGTTTCTAAAATAACCCAAGTCTTTAGGATATACAAAAATCTTGCTGTAAGATTTCTTGTAGCTGGTGTGACCTCAGTACACACTGAAGTCGGAGATTATGTTGGGTTCTAACAACTCAGGGTTTTTAGATGAAATCTCAAGTTCAAACCTGTAAGTCAGACCTCTAGACGGGGGCTACTTTGGTCTAAATTTTCATAAGGAATAGACTCTCTCTGCCAATCCAACTAGGTAGGGATGTTTGTGTGTCTCCTTGTCTGTGTGAAGGTGTTCATCTAACTAACTGTCTTGGGAGTGTATAATTGTGTGATAGGTGGAAATTCATAGACAGAATGGATCAATTACAACTGGTCATAGGTAGTGCCATGTGGAACTATACTGGAGCTTAAGGCAAAAGGGAAATGTCTGAGGCTATATACATGATTTCCTGGGTTTTATAATGTTTATTTTTTCCGGAACATAAACATAGTTTTAAAAAATAATGAAAACTTGAAAAGTAGAGTATTAAAACATACAACCTAGTTTTTCGGTTTAAATATTTCATTTATACCAAAACCTGAATATATTATAATATTTTCAAAATGTATTCTTTTACTTACTCATTTTTAATTGAGGAAATTGCTATGTGTGGCAATTTCTCTTGACAAAGATCTTAATTAAGTTTTATTTAATTTCAACTTACTGATCCTATCTTTAAGATTTTGATCAACTATTTCTAGTAAAGTTTTCACATTGAATTTCTATTATCTAAATATTGCATTGGAATATATTTATTGTATTATTAAGTTGTAGTGGCCTTCCTTAAATTCTGCACCCAAATCAAGTGCTTCACTTGCATCATTCCTTTTTTGAGATGGAGTCTCGCTCTGTAGTCCAGGCTGGAGTGCAGTGGCATGATCTTGGCTCAATGCAACCTTGAACCTCTGGGTTCAAGCGATTCTCCTGCTTTGGCCTCCTGAGTAGCTGGGATTACAGGTACATGCCACCACACCTGGATGATTTTTTTTTTTTCATATTTTTAGTAGAGCCAAGGATTCATCATGCTGTCAGACTGATTTTGAACTCCTGACCTTGTGATCCACCCACCTTTGCCTCCCAAAGTGCTAGGATTATAGTCATGAGCCCCCATGCCCGGTCTCACTTGCATCATTCTAATTGCAGCTCTGATGATGAATTCTTAGGTTTCACTTTGAATTGTGTGTATCCAAAGTGGGGCAAAAGCCATCAGAAACGAGATCAAAGAACTGAGAGCCCAATGCCCTAAAATATATCTTTAATGTAGACAGCAAAGGCACAAAGACTGTAAGAGGAATTGATGTAGAGAAGAGGCGTTTGAGCCATAACTTTGAGGAAAGACTAATGATAAGACAGGAGATGCAGCCAACAACAAAGTTTTGGGGTACATGGGCTGAAAAGAGCAGATATCTTAGCAAATGAGAAGAGAAACACACCAGTCCCATCCTCTTTCTCTGAGGGGCTGAAATACGAGAGAATAGCCAACTTTTGAAAAAAGCTGTGAAGAAACTGTTTCCTGGAGGAAAGCAAGAATGTAGTAAATATAATGGGCTCTCTGTTCATTATTTCAGTATCTGGTAAATTTCATCATTAGAAGCAATGCAGAAAATTAATTTATTACTTTCATAATACCCTCATTAGAACACAATTATAACACCTGCAAAGACAATGTACTAACCCATGAGGACTCATTTAACTCATCACCATGGTTTAGTGAGCTGTATTTAGCTTAAAATACATGCTGGAATGGAAAAAAAAAAAATAAGACCCTGAAAAATAAGCTCTTCAGAGCTTAAGAAATGAGATGGGAGTGATGAGTAGCTATGTTCAAGGACATGGGAGTATGCGTGGTGCGAAGTGAGAAGGTTTCCTTTTACTAAATACATACTTCACCTTTTTCACATTTCAACTATTTTAGTAGCTTCAAAAAGCTTTTGTTTTAGCTTAGACAGAAAGTCATGATTTGGACACATGTTCCAATTCTGTACATCAAAAGTCATGAAAATTTCTAGGGGGAATGATGGCAGGACTTCTCAGAAGGCTGGAAAATAGAGGGTGTGAGTTGAAGAACAGTGGTTAATAAGAAAAGTTTTAGATGAGACACACGATTGCAAATAGTTTCTAAAACTTTATTTGGGGATTTGGATAATTTATTTGCACTCCTCAAACCTCTGTTCCTTCATCAATAACTGGGCATAACACTACTCAGGTTTCTTATGAGAATTAGATGACAAAATAACGTGTTTGTCATGGAGAAAAGTATAAAAAATTTTGCACCTGCCTACATAACAAATACTGTATAATTTACAATTAATAAATTGACTTTTATAATTAATTTACTGATAATTACTTATTGAGTACCTGTTATGTGTTAGGGTAAACCAGTTGAAAACCAACTGAATTCTTCATATTTTTCACTCTTACATTATAGCAGGTGTGCTATAACTAGTGATATTATGTATAACATCACACACTAGGAGAATCACGGAGAGCTGACTTCCACATTAGTTCACCTTCTAGTAACAGCAGAATAGCATTAATCCTAATTTTTACAAAGTAGATGAAAATATTCAATTTTACACTTTAAAGACTTTCCAAATGAACTAATTTCAAAGGAAAACAAAAAGAGGGGATTGAAAGAATCGTCATTCCCTGTGCAAACATTTAATCTCATCAAGTTCTCTTTAAATTTGAGTGGAGGCAAATTCTTGGAGATCCAGCACCTGGTCTATGAAACTGTATTAAATGTGTTTTGATGATAATTTCAGTGATCATAGAAGGCACTTCCAAATGTAATCCATTACACTGCTTCAAGTATTACAATGATGTCTAATTCCTTCACTGTTTAATAGATTAAGTTTTATGATCTTGCTTGTAGAAAGCATTGAAGACTCCGAAGGAAGAAAATGTAAGTTCAAACAGATAACCAGAAAAGTAAAGAGGAAAAGGATAATTCACTTCTCTGTTGTAATTTATGTGTTTACCGTCTGTGAAATTAGACCCCGCAAAGCTAAAAGAAGCAACTAAAAGCTTAACCCCAGTGCTAATTTTGTATCCCTCTGGAAATCACATACCCTTTCGAGTTTTAATTATTCATCTGCATATCCAAGATTTAAAATGACCTCATATTCTAGTTGATCATGTTTTAATGTATTTTATTTCTTTACTTTTTCCTCACATTGTACTATACCTTGCTGCTCTCCTTTACATGTAAATTTTATATTTAACTTTATACGTGCATATATATACTTTTTCTATCAATTTTAGGAGTGGATAAATGAGGCCCTTCACCCAAATTCTTTCCAAATCTCCTTCTAAGAGAAGTATTGCCTATTCTCCAAATGTAGAATATCAAAACATCAGTTTAGTAAAAAATAATGTCTCTCCTTTATTTTTCTTAATTTTTTTCAAAATTTTAATAAAAACATTTAAGGTAAGTGCTGAGGCTGTGTTTACAATAGGTATTTTTAAATTTTTCTCTCTCCTCTACCAACACATACACATAAATTTAGGAGGAAAATAAGATTAGGTAGCATCAGTTTGGTGCTAATGAGAATGGAACCAGTATTGATATTTTCTAAATCTACTAATGCATGCATTTTGAATAGTTTTCTTTGACTCTTTTTCCTTGAAGGTGAATTCAGATTTTTTAGGCATTTTCCCAAAAACAGTTTTTTACTTTCTGCCTTCTAGTGCAATTTTTCAAATTGAAAAGTCACATAGAATACACTGCAAAGAATTTTATAGCCTTCATTAATACATAGGTCAATGTCTAGGTCAGAGCTTTTATTAGGTAGCCTTATATTTATAGTTTTCCCTAATTTCAGATTCTGGTAATTGCATGACTTACCCTACCTTCTCTGTGTTACAGTCCTAGACTGAAGGAAGAAAACAGGGTCCTGCTGACAATAGCCCCAGGTACTGATAGCATCATGCTTTGTAGCTGTTATTTTAGGTTATTTATTAAAAATAAAATCTAAATTGGCCTGTTTTATCATTTCTTTTTTTGTGAGGTCTTGGTCTCATGTAATATCCTAAATCAAATCTCATTATAACTAATTCCTAATATTAGCCAGGTTATTTTATTAAAAATAAATAATATATAGAAAAAAATGGCTTTAATATTTGGCTGTAATTTTAGAATATGAGATTAAAAAGAAATTGTATTGTACTCATGCTGCTGGTAATGGAGTTTAACAATATATCTTGGGAAATAAAACATTTCCACCTATATCAGAACAATATCTATATGTTTATGTTTATCTTAATCTTTTCAATCTTCTTTTTAAATATCTTGCGCTGGGCTGACTCTACAATGCATTTAGATATATTGAAAATTCAGATATATTGAAAATTGCTAATTTTCAACATATTAAAGAAAATGAAAAGTCCAAACAAGACGTGTAGTTAGTAATAAGCAAGTCAACTGCTTTCTTAAAACTAGAGTTCTAAATTAGTTCTCAGGCACTTCCACAAAAGAGTCACATGAGACTTACTAATTTTAGCAGAAGGCTGGCCCTGAAGCAGTGACACATGTTTTTGTGCCACATTTAATTCCACACAACATTGATTTTAATTGGAACTGCTAGGGAGTAACTACAGTTTTGCCCATGGTCATCAAAGTCACTACAGCATGTCTTCAGGAATCAGGCAGTCAATTCATTGCCCTGGCCAATGGCCAATTTGCATGTTAGATACATAGCTTTTACCTTGTTATTAAATAAACCTACATGGTCTATTCTTCCAAGCGAGTTGGTTACATTTAAATTATTACCCATCCATCTATCTATCTATCTATCTATCTATCTATCTATCTATCATCTATCTAATCTTTTGTTGATGTTGAACTGCTGCTTTTCTAGTTGTATCCAAGTAAAGTTCCCTATCAACGCAATGATTCCTTTTGTACAGTTATTAGGTATAAATTTTTTATAAAAATTAGCACTGGATACATAGACTACTCATGTAGTTAGTGATTTAAGAGCAGAATTTGGAGAAATAAATATTCCATTAGAATGCAAATCACTGATCAGGTGACATCCTCCTTTAAAAGTGCAAGTATGTCCCACAGAATAGTAATCAATTAAAGATAACTTGCTGTAAATGAAAAAGGAAGATGAATAAAGCCCCACATTGCTATGTTTCAGGGCAAGATCTTTGTATATGCTCAATCTTGCATTTGTTTTTTTGAAAATTATTTTTATTCGTGTCATGAAGTTATCAAAGAAAAGAGTGATAAAGCCATCTCTGGATTATGGCAGCACTTTTCCTGTGATTTTTTAAAATGTAGGGAATTCAATCAGACTCAGTCAGTCTAAAAAGATGCAAATTCTTGGGAGTTGTGTCCAGATCTGATAAAATGTTGGACACTGGTTAACACACTATGGTCCACATCATTGACTATCAGTTATAGTGTAGTAATACTTCAAAATATTTGCCAGAAATGTCCAGTGATGTTAGTTCCATTAGAATCTCAAGTAATATTGAATGTACAGTGTATGTCAGACGTTTGTGAAAAACTGCATTGGTAGTTTTACTCCTGAGGACTACAAAATCTGTTAAAGAGCAGCAAGCTATTTTCTCACTGGAAGTCTTTACACAAAGATGAAGAAAAATGTCTACATTGACAGCTGAATCCCTAGGGGATTCAATTATAGTGAACTGAACATAAAAAGACAAGCACAGAAAGCATACTTATAAGACCTGAAGACAATTTTAATTTCTTTTCCTATTTATTTATTTATTTATTTATTTGAGATAGAGCCTTACTCTGTTACCAGGCTGAAGTGCAATGGCATGATCTTGGCTCACTGCAACCTCCGCCTCCCGGGTTCAAGCAATTTTCCTACCTTGCCTCCCCAGTGGCTGGGACTAAAGGCATGCAGCACCATGCCCAGCTAATATTTTTTTAATTTTTAGTAGAGATGGTGTTTCACCATATTGGCCAGGAAGGTCGTTCTCTCCTGACCTTGTGATCCGCCCGCCTTGGCCTCTCAAAGTGCTGGGATTACAAGCGTGAGCCACTACGCCCAGCCAAAAATGTTTATTTCTTGACTCTTATTTCTCAGTTAACTAAACTATGCTTTCAAGAATAATGTAAAGGCAAGTTAAAATGCAATGTCCAACTATTCTCACCTTAAGAAATCAGGGTTACATTTGGCGAGAACAGAGAAAGGGGAAAAAAAAAAGTCATGATTAATTGATGATATTAATTTCATGGTATCACTCCATGAAAACCCAGAATAATCAAATTAAAAATAAAAGTTCAAGGTCAAGCATTCCTATAATAATTTCTCATCATAATTAATTTACTGGTTATGCCCCAAGTCAGGAAACAGGTTAGATTCCTTACCCAGTGTGCCCACTGATAGTCCCTGCATAAAACCCTCCCTTAGAGGCATTAGTCCTCCTCCAGAGGAACAGTAGGTAAAGGAGTTCTCTGGTCTCAGGCTTTGAGACAAGTTCCTGTTTAAGCCCCAGACCGCCCTCACCACCACCAAAAAAAATTCCTCTTCAAAGAGGCATCTGGCAGTTTACCTCTATACCTGGTAAATCCTTCTTAAGACCATGTCAAATTAAATTAAATTAATAAAAAATTAAAATTAAATTATATAATATCAATTCATGCATTGGCTTGGTTGATTTATATACATTTGGAACTTTTAACACTTTATCACAGTGGTTAACTTTTAATGCATAATAAAATTATCTATGTAATGTTTTAAAATATTGATTAACCTACTCCTTAGCCTTTTTGAAGTACTGTTTCAATTTCTGGAGTACTTCTGGCATTGACTTCTTTAAAAAAATCCTGCAGGAAGTTTTTATGCCCTTCAAAGATTGAGAGCCCCCAAACTTGGGCATACAAATCAGTCTTTCTTCTGATTAATGTAGCATTTTCTATCATTTTTATAAATATGAGTCTCAAACCCTTGATTGATAAAAAGAACTGCTCATTATAACATGCTGATATTTGGAAAAACTAATTTAATATTTTCTGTTTGTAATACAAATGAACTCTTTCATTACTATTAACCTTATAGGAAAATGCTAGAGAGAACGATTTTTGCAGATTTTTCTAAAAACTCATCTCCTAAGGTTTAAGAAATACCTTCGTGGTTTAAAATAGCATGTTTATTATTAAAATACTAATAATAAACATAGTAATTTTAAGGTAAGATGCTATTTTGTTTAGGTTTTCCAAGTCAGCTAGCTGGTGTCAGTTTCATGGTCAGACTGACAAAAAATATATAACAGGAATGTTCAGCTCATTTAGCTGTTGAAGGCTAACGAACAATTAAAGCATTCCATAAGAACTTAATCTCACCCATTTTTTCATCCTATTTAAACCTGCTCCTCCTTTCCACAAAGTTAGAATGGCATAAATTATTTAAGTCATATATAAAGAGAAACCAATCATGCTGGCGGAAGATTTCTCAGTAGAAATCTTGCAAGTTAGAAAAGATTAGGGGATTATTGCCAATACTCTAGAAGAACTTAAACATATAATTTCATATTCCTCCAAACTTAGCTTTATAAGCAAGGGATAAATAAAATATTTTCTAGACAAGCAAGTGCCAAGTGAATTTGTAATCACTAGACAAGCCTTACAGAGCAACCTCAGCAGAGTCCTAAACATGGAAAAGAAAGAACAATAGCTGCTACCACAAGAACACACTTAAATACGTAGTCCATAGACACTATATAGCAACCTCAGATATCAATATTAATCTTATGTTTACATGATCTAAACACCCCACTTAGAAGGCACAGACTTAGAAGTTGTATAAAACAAGAAGACTCATCCATCTGCTGAATTCAAGAGATAGAATTCCCATGTAATGACACCCATAGGTCAAGGTAAAGGGTTGCATAAAGATCTAGCATATAAATGGAAAACAAAAGAACAGAAGTGCCTTATATTAGATAAGACAGACTTTAAACCACCAACAATAAAAAAAGGATGAAGAATGGCAAAGGGTTCAACTCGACAAGTAGACTTAACTATCTTAAATATATACTCACTCAATACTGGAGCACCCAATTCATAAAACAAATACTTCAAAATCTATAAAAGACTTAGGCATAAAACAAAAGTGGGAGACTCAACATACCAATGACAGCATTAGACAGATCATCAATGCAAAACAATAACAAAAAAAATTCTGGACTTAAAATTGACACAGCAAAGATTTGGAACCAACTCAAATGCCCATCGATGATAGACTGGATAAGGAAAACGTGGCACATATACACCATGGAATACTATACAGCCAGAAAAAGTGAGTTCATGTCCTTTGCAGGGACATGGATGAAGCTTGAAACCATCATCCAAAGCAAACTGACAAAAGAACAGAAAATCAAATGCCACACATTCTCACTCATAAGTGGGTGTCGAACAATGAAGACACGTGGACACCGGGAGGGCAACATCACACACTGGGGCGTGACTGGGGGTGGTATGGGTAGGGGTGGGATAGCAGCGGGTGGGGAACTGGGGAAGGATAGCATTAGGAGAAATACCTAATGTAGTTGATGGGGGTGGGGTGGGGGGATGCAGCAAACCACCATGGCATGTGTACACCTATGTAACAAATCTGCATGTTCTGCACATGTACCCCAGAACTTAAAGTATAATAAAAAATTTTTAAAAAAGACAGAAAAAAAATATATTCTAAGGTTGACGACATGCTCAGCCATATAAAGAGTATCAATAAATACAAAAAAAATTGAAATCATATCAACTATATTCTTGAACCATGGTAGATTAAAAGTAGAAATTAATAACAAGAACATCTCCCAAAGCCACACAATGACATGGAAATTAAACAACTTGCTCCTGAAGGACTTATGGATAAACAATGATATTAAGAAAATTTTTTTTGAATTCTTTAAAATAAATGAATATCAACACACAACATATCAAAATCCCTGGATGCAGCAAACACAATATTAAGACGGACATTTATAACACTTAAGTGTCTACATCAAGAAGTTAGAATGATCTCAAATTAATGATCTAACATGACACCAATGAGAACTGACTGAAACAATCTAACCCCAAAGCTAACGAGAGGAAAGAAATAACTAAAATCAGAGCAGAACTGAATCAAATAGACACCCAATGATCCATACAATGAACCAACAAAATCAAAGGTTGGGACTTTGAAAGCATAAACAAGATAGATAAACCTCTGGCTAGATTAACAAAACAAAACAGAGAAACTCCAAATAAGCACAATCAGAAACATGGATGACATTACAGCCAAACAAATGGAAATAGAAAAGATCCTGAGAATATTATGAACACTGTATGCACACAAACTGAAAAATCTAGAGGAAATGAACACATTCATGAGAACATATAACCTTCCCAGACTGAATCACAAAGTAATTGCAACTATGAACAAATGAATACTGAAATCCATACTGAATCACTCTTTAAAAAAACAAAAAAACAAAAAAACAATGAATCAATAAATGTCCCTGACCAGGTGGATTCACAACCAAATTTTTATAGCAGAAATACAAAGAGGTGCTAATACCAATTCTACTAACATTATTACAAAAAATTAAGAAGGAACTCCTCTCTAACTCATTAAATGAAGCTAGCAACACCTTGATACCAAAACCTGGCAAATAAACAAAGAAAAATGAAAACAACAGGCTAACATCCATGATGAACATAGACATAAAAACTCTGACAAAACACTAACAAACCTATGCCATCAGCACATCAAAAAGCTATGCCACATGTGAGTAGCCTATATTTCTCGGATGCAAGAGTGGTTCAATATGTGCAAATCAATAAATGTAATTCACCACTTAAACAAAATTAAAAACAAAAATCATATTATGATCATCTCCATAGATGCAGAGAAAGCTTTTGATAAAATCTAACATCCCTTCATGATGAAAATACTCAATAAATGAGTTATCAAAGGAACATACCTTTAAATAATAAGAGCCATCTAAGACATATCTACAGCCAACATCATAGTGAAAGGTCAAAAGCTAGAACCAATCCCTTGAGAACTGAAATAAGATAAGGATGCCCACTCTCACTACTTCTGTTTAATATAGTACTGGAAATCTTAGAGCAATCAGAGAAGAGAAAGTAATAAAAGATTTTCATCTAAATATGAAAAGAAGTCAAACTCTCTCTTTTTTCTGACTGTATGATTCTATACTTAGGAAATCCCAAAGACACTCCTGAAAGGCTCCTGAAACTGATAAATTACTTCAGTAAAGTTTCAGAATACAAAATCAACATATAAAAATCGGTAACATTTCAGTAATGTTCAAGTTGAGAGCCAAATCAAGAACACAATCACATTTACAATAGCCACAATAAAAACAAAGTATCTATGAATACACCTAACAAAGAAACTGAAAAATCTCTGAGAACTAAACAAAACTGCTCTAAGAAATAATAGATCATACATAAAATTAGAAATGTGTTCTATGTTCATAGAAGGGAAGAATTAATATTACTCAAATGGTCATACTACCCAAAGCAATTTACAGATTCAATGCTACTGCTATAAAACTATCAATGACATTTTTAGCAGAAATAGAAAAATAAGATTCTAAAATATAGAAGTGAAAAATAGCCTGAAGAGCTAAAGGAAGCTAAGCAATAAGAAAAAACCAGAGGCATCACATTATCTGACTTCAATTATACAGTAAGTCTCCAGTATCTAAAATAGTGTGCTATTAGTACAAAAACAGACACATAGATTTATGGAACAGAATAGAGAACCCAGAAAGAAAGCTGCACACCTGCAATCATATGATCTTTGACAAAGCTGACAAAAGTGAACATTGGGTAATGTTCAGTACATGGTACTCAGATAACTGGCTAGCCACATGCAGAAGAATGAAACTGGACCCCTACCTTTTACCATATTATAAATTAACTTAAGATGGATTACAGATATAAATGTAATACTTCAAACTATAAAAACCCTAACAAACTAACAAAAAAAAAAAAACAAAAAAAACAAAGCAACATCATTTTTGGCATTAGGCTAGGAAAATAATGTATGGCTAAATTCTCACAATCTATTGCAACAAAAGCAAAAATTTACATTTGGGAGTTATTTAAAGAGTTTTGCACAGCAGTATTAAAAATTTTTTAAAAGATCAATAGAGTAAACAGACAACTTACAAAATGGGAGAAAATATTTATAAACTCTGCATCTGATAGAGGTCTAAGGTCCAGAATCTTTAAGGATTTTAAACAAATTTACAAGAAAAAAACAATCATATTAAAAAGTGGGCAAAGGACTTGAATAGGTACTTCTCAAGAGAAGACATACAAACAGCCAACAAATATATGACAAAACATTCAACATCAAATCATCAGAGAAGTGCCAATCAAAATTCCAATTGGATACTATCTCACATCAGTCAGATGGCTATTATTAAAAGGTCAAAAATAACAGATGTTCGCAAGGCTGAGGAGAAAAGGGAATGCTCATATGTTGTTGGTGAGAATGTAAATTAGCTAAGCCATGGTGGAAGGCGGTTTGGATATTTCTCAAAGAACTAAAAACATAACTACCATTCAAACCCGCAACCCCATTACTGAGCATATACCTAATGGAAAATAAATTGTTCTACAAAAAAGACTCATGCACTTATATTTTCATTACAGCACTATTCATTAGCAAAAACATGGAATCAATCTAAATGCCCAACCACAGTAGATTTGATAAAGAAAATGTGGTATATATTCATCATGGAATACTATTCATTCATAAAAAATAATAAATCATGTCTTTTACAGCAACATGCATGTTGTGGAAGGCCATCATTCCAAGCAAATTAAGATAGAAATAGAAATCAAAATTCTACATGTTCTCATTTATAAGTGGAAGCTTAACATTGGGTATATATGGACATAATGATGGAAATAATAGATACTGGGGAGTACTAGAAGGAGGAGACAGGAGAGCAGTAGCTGATAAACTAAGCTATCTATTGGGTACTAAGCTCACTACCTCAGTGGTGGGCTCATTCATACCCCAAACCAAAGCATCACATGATATAACCATGCGGCAAACCAGCACATGTACTTACTGATTCTAAAACAGAAGTTGAAATTATTTCCAAATATATGATTTAAAAATTTGTAAATGAGAATCTCTATTGGAATCAAAAGTTGAATGACAATAATAAACTGATTAGTAAATTCCATTCCTATTTTGGAAAATATAATTGATTTACCTTCTGTTGACCAAAGATTCTAATTAAAAAAGAAACAAGTGTTTATACAGATTTTAAATTGTAACTATTTTTGATTCTCCTTTGAACTTTATAATACAAGTTTTCTAAATAAGTAGACACCAAATTCAATTCCAGGAAATACATCTATAGAAAATCAATTTCTAACGTTTTTAATTTCAACAAGATACGTTTTATATTTGTTCAATTTGTGTAAGCACTGCAGTACTTGTGAAAATTCTGTAGATTGTAGTTATGAGGCTGGAGAGGACAGCTCTGAACTATCTCGTATGTTGGATGTAGTCAGAAATGCCCTCCTTTGACTTCTTCCTTATGCAACAAATGTCCTGTCACAAAATAGTTATATATATTTATACTATACCTCTGTATCCAAAAGCAGTGGCTTTAATGTGGATATCCTATCATTCATATTTTATTAATTATTTATGCATTTATTGATCAATCAACTAACAACTAACAGTGCATACTAGGTGCTAGGCACTACACAGTTGATGGGCCTACTTAGGCACTGACACATTCCTGAAGAGCTCAAATTCTAATGAGAGAAAGACAAGATACCAAATCAAGGTCATAGAGTATGAATTGTAGGAAGACTTCAATATAAACGAGAATTGTCATGAATAGTGCAGGGAGTGACTGATTAGAGAACTGGGATTGGAAAGTGTTAGCTGTGCAAAGTATTACAGCAGGGGTGACTCATTTGATATTTGATAGATGAATCAAATTCCTTCCACTCATTCCCAGAGTGGTACCTCTCAAATAGGAATGGATGAATGCATAAATGAATGAATGAGTGAATGACAAAATGTTCTTAATTCAAAGACTCAGGTATTAGGTTTACAGAAATTTACATTTTAGGAGGTAACACTGAGGAAACAATGCACAGGTAACACTTGAAATGACTTAATGATGAGCAATATGCCTCATAGCCAAAGAGAAATATCAGAAGCTAAAAGGCTGCACATGTGCTCTCATAACTCATCATTCTGCCTCTGCTCACCTTTAAGGCTAGTACTGCTGCTGATATACTGAATTTTACGAATTAGACTGCTATTCTGCAATTTTAAAAAACACTGACTGCCCTTATAGTATAATCATGAAAAATATAAGATTACTGATTCATTTGAAAATACAGGACGAAAATGAAACAGTCCCTAAACACCTACTCTAAGCTGTTTCATCACAGGCACCCAGGGACTTCTGATTTGTGTAACGGTCACGTTTCCACAAACTTGTTTTAGTAGTATAAAAATACTAAACAATGCTTATGAAGTGAAATAAACTTACAGCTTACTCTATACATTTTGTTTTTTAATAATGCCAAACTGTAATCACCCACGATCTCACTTGTGCATGATGGACAGATAAATATTTCTATTTTTTCTTCTAAGTGAATCATGAAGAACTAAAACAGGAAGAATTAGGAGAAGGTCACATTTATAGAACATTAAGCATGATACAGAAAACATATTTAAAAAGTAGGTGTAAAATTATGTCATTTTATTTTTAGCTATTTTCCTCATAAAAAGAATTGTTTAAAAAATAATTTTTTGAACTGGTCTATTTAAAAGAAACTGATAGGCTGTTTCTCATATTTTGTTTGTGGCTTGACTGTGTATGCATGTATTATTAATCCCTAGATCAACAATGCATATCTTATATTGCAGAGGTAAGTTATATAATCTGCACTGAACAATGGACAAAACTGAGGTGAAGTGAATGCCTTGCAATAAACCACAAGTAAATAGTATTACTCAAATGTAAATAAGAGTATCCTAATTTCCAACATGGTTCTCTTTAAAAAAATGATAAATATATAATACTCAAGGGATCTTTGGTTTTTCGAATAACAGAGTAACTGTTCACCAGACTTAGCTATCTCTGTCCAGTTTTCCCTCAGTGTCCGCAGGGGATCAGTTCCAGGACCCCTGAAGATATCAAAATTCATGGATGCTCAATTCCTGTATGTAAAATAGCATAGTATGTGTATGAATTCTACACACAGCCTCTGCTTATTTATTTTATTTTTATTTTTCTGAGACTGAGTCTCACTCTGTTGCCTAGGCTGAAGTGCAGTGGAACAATCTCGGCTCACTGCAACCTCCACCTCCCAGGTTCAAGCAATTCACCTGCCCCAGCCTCCCTAGTAACTGAGACTACAGGTGCCCAACACCACGCCTGGCTCATTTTTGTATTTTTAGTAGAGATGGATTTTCCCCAGGTTGGCCAGGTGGTTCTCGAATTCCTGACCTCAGGTGATCCACCTGCCTTGCTAGGAATCCAGTCGTGCTGATCCTCCCAAACTGCTGGGAATACAGGTGTAAACCACCACACCTGGCCGGCCCCTGTATATTTAAATCATCTCCAGATTACTTTTGATACTTAATACAATGGAGATGCTATTTAAAGAGTTGTAATACTCTATTTTTAAAGTTTGTAAATTTTTGTTTTTTCTTTTCTCTATTATTTTCTTGTTAATTTTTGTGGGTCCCTAGGTGTATATATTTATAGGTTACATAATGTATTTTGATAAAGGCATGCAATGCATAATAACCACATCAGGGTAAAGAGGGTATCTATTACCTCAAGCATTTGTCCTTTGAGTTACAATCAAATTATACTTTTAGTTATATATATTTTTCTGTAACATTTTTGACTCACAGTTGGTTGATCCACATATTCAGAACCCACAGATATGATGGGCTGACTGTATACACACACAGATGGTAAACCACTAAAACACATAAAAATACTAATAAATCCTATTAGGGTATTTTCCAATCACTATTTTTTCTCACATATTTCACTATTCATTATTCATGTTACTTTTAAAAAGTATATTCACTTTGAAAGTGCAAACACTTCTATTTTCTACTTTTGTAATAGATTTATTTTTATGTAGTTATATCCTTATCTCAATCATGCAAAACAGTTAATTCCCAGAAAGATTGTTAAGTTCCATTGGATGTGATTAAAGATTGTTAACATCAGATCACGTGATTACTTCATTGAATCTGTGATTGGTAAAATGCATAGCTCCAGTAACATCAGATTTACATCTGATGTTAAAATGAAGAATCTATATGTTGGTCAGGTTATAATCAAGACACTTTTTTTTTTTTTGGTCAAAATTACATACACTCTTTTATCATGCATCTTCCTGAGGAAAAATACACAAACACAAATGCAACAGTAGGAATACCTATTTTCTTTTCAAACAATACAATATGAAACATAAATACATACTAGATACCAACCAATTTAAGAAATAGAACATTACCAGCCCAGTGTGGTGGCTCACTCCTGTAATCACAACACTGTGAAAGGCTAAGGTTAGAGGACTGCTTAAGGCCAAAGGTTCAACTAGCACGGGCAATGTAGGGAGTCCCTGTCTTTACAAAAGACAAAACAAAACAAAACAAAATATATATCCGGGCATGGCAGTGCACTCCTCTCAGCAGGAGGACCACCTGAGCCCAGGAGTTCAAGGTTACAGTGAGCCATGATTGTGCCACTGCACTCTAGGTTGGTCAACAGAGCAAGACCCTGTTTCTAAAATATGAAAAAAATATTAAAAAGAGAAAATTATTGGTATCTTAGAATCTCTTGCATATAGACAAGCTGAGCTATTTGATCAGGAAAAAAAAAATTAAAAGAACCTCTTGCATACCTTTTCTTACACTATCCTGAATTTTGTGTTGTTACCTGCCAAAGTTGATAGATACACTATAATGTATGCACCCCTAAATAATATATAGTTTTTCCTTTTTTAACTTTATGGAAATAAAATTACACCTTTGATAGATCAAAGATTCTCATAGGAAATATTTTATCCATACAATTAACACATTTGATCCAACGGCTATAATATATATACCAAACAATTGAGGAATAAGAATGTTTCTATGATTTATTTACTTGTGCTACTTGGATAATCGTTATTTAACTCCATTTCATTTTACTAAGTGGAAGGCTGGTTTATGTTACTTCTTCAGGGGCAGGTCAAAATTAAAGATATCTGAAGGTAAGACTAGGTGTGAGCCTGTAGACAATACTAAAATGAATATAAGGAGAGAGATATACTAATAAGGAATAACACAATTGGCAAATGCTTTTATTTTTGACCCATGGATGGGAAGGGATATATGGAACTGTAGAGTTAATAGTATCCAATCACACAGAAATTCTAACATATAAACATTCCATAGGTAAGATTATCAACTCCGAAGTTCTACTAAAAAAAAGTTCATATGCTAACCAACCATATCAGTTGCTTCAATTATAAACCTCATTTACAAATCTGAATAGAAAAGGAATTGATTTTTTCTGCTATCAAAGAGGAAATGAATGAAAATAGACTCTCTCTGAAGTATATTCAGCACCTGCTCAATAAACTTTCAAAGGTAGATCTATTTAGCTACCACTATTTACTTGCAGTTAAAATGGTACACAAAAATCTATTGCCTAAACGGAAGTCTTCATTTTATTTTAAATTATGACTCAACTAAAAGATCAATAGAAAAATATTTGATCTAAAGAAATATACCATGTTTTCTTTCATTTAGCCTATCAATATATATTAATAAAAACAATAAAGATACACACATTTGGAAAGAAATCCCGGTGAGGTTTTCCGGTTTCTGATTTGGTACTCCCCAAATAGCATTTTCCTATGAAATACCATTTCCCCACTAAGAGGAACAGAAATTCCCAGCTTCTTCAGGAGGCTGAATAATTTAAAACTTGGCTGTTATTAAGGCTTCCAACAAAGTTCTAATTAAACTACACTTAATTAATGACTTACCCCCTATCTTAGAATAAGGAGAGCTTTCTTGCAATTATTAAAGCTAGCCCTCGGTACCGTCATTAATAAGAAGACTAAGAACTGTTTTTAATCTTTTTTTTACTTCAAAGTTGTAGGCTAACCAATAGTTAACCAATAATTCACTTTTAAAACAGTTAGCATCATCAGTCCTTCCGGCAATATGTGTTTTTAGAAAGAAATTTTAAAACATGATTGAGGTGGGGGACTGTACAATTATTAGTCATTGCTTCCCACTCTTTGGTACTAAGAGCTTAACAGATAAAACCATAGATAAGGGCAGCAATCAACTTCAGCAGGTTCCCAGAGGCAAGCTCTTGTTATTTGCTGATTAGCTTCATTCAATTATGTCTTCTTAATTGTTCCTGTGCTAAAGCTCATTAAATGAAAAATAATATTGCTTTCCCGGGGGTAGGGCACTTGAGATTTGAAAAATAGCCACTTCATCTCTGCCTCAGAGGCACAGTGAGTTAATCTGATCGTATCTGAAAAAGCTGAATAGATTTGTGCAGATAGTCCTGCCCCAAGAAGGGACAATAAAATTAATAAAATTGATTGCTAAATCAAGTCAAAAATAAAATTACTCCCAGTATTTTTCGTTAAGGTTAATTTTAAGGAAAATCAGACCTAGTTTTGTTGCATTTGATTATGCTTATATATGACATATAATTTTCATTGTAGAAAGAACAGTTATTGCTATACCATTACGGATGGGATTTGGGGAAAGTAAGACAAATTTTTAAATTTTTCTGAAAATAGATTTTGACAGATTAAAGAGTGTGTCACACACTTTTATTCATTTATAAAATATTCTAGAAATGGAAATGCTAAGGTTCATTCATTAAAATAGACTGAGTGCCTACTATGTTCCAGGCCTTGTGCTACACAGTAAGGATACAAAAAGTCTTAACTTCAAGAGGTTTATTAGTCCGGTGGAGTAGAAACAATAACTCGGTAATAATCCATTACCTAATATATAATGGCTATTTACTAAGGACCTAGAAAGTACGTGGTCTACATGCATCACCTTAATCTTTTTAACGATCTTATAACATAGATCATATTGTATTTTTCATTATAAAAATGAACTCAGCCCTAGAAAGATTACATTGCTTCCTGATATCATATATCTAGTGAATGCTAAAGTTTAGTTCTGAACAACATACGACTCTGTAGCATGTACTCCTATTTACAAGTAGCCCTCAATTTACGCAGTTCCTACATGCACACGTTTCAGTTACCATGTTTTAGTTAAATTAAACCAGTTACCCAACAACATAGTTCAAATTTCAGTGGCCACAGCATATTAACTACAATTACATAAGTACAAATTTTGCTCCTTCCTCTTTAGTCCAAAATCTTTAGTAAATAATAGGTGTGCTTCATGATCAGTGGCCATTAACGTTATCTTTTTAATAGTCAGTCAGCGGTTGAGCACTACACATCGATTATTCAGTCCATGCCGACGGAAAAGTGCACCGTTATGTTGCCTCTGTTTCTCATGGATAAACACAAATGCCATGTCTCAAAAATAAATAATTAAAATCGCTGGCCCGAAAAGATGAAAGTACAACATAAAGCAAAATTTGAGTCCAATGAAAATGGAGCTTTAGCAAAATCCCAGTGGGAATACTGACACTGCTGCCCTCTAAGGGACTTAAGATTTGCACCCTGAACAACTTAGCACAGGGCAGCTTATGGACATCAAGGAAGAAAGTAGATGTAATGAAATAGATGAAGATGTACCAGGCTAAAACATGCCAGCAAAACCCCAAACACACAATATAAACACCAGAAAAAAACTTCAAGGAACATACCGAGATAATTTACAATACTGAAAGCATCAAAGCGTAAAGTAATGGAAGCTGATCCAAATTTAAGATTATGACAATTTGCCAAGGCATAAAATATTGCCCCCTTAATTTTAAGCCGTATGATAAGAAGAAATCAAGCACTATCCAAACTATTAGTAAACATTTTTAACAAACAACCTTTAAGTCTTTAACTTCAATGTAATTAAAAGAGGGAATTGGCCAGCAAATGTGAAAGTATAGCAAAGAATTAAAAAATCATGATGCAAAAAATAATGATGGAAGATTTGAGTTGAATGTAAACAGTTATAGAAAGAAATAACTGACTTTAATTCCCAACATAAATTACAGGATGTTAAATGAATATGCTTTATATAGTTTTTTATTTACCTACACATATATAAGTGACAGTACAAGAGTTTCTCATATTTTGAAAAAAAAATTAGAGGTTACAGAATAATATTTACTCTTGGTTATCAAGATAAACACACATGATTTCAGCTTAGATTATCGTGTTTATGGTCCTTCACTACCATGTAAAGTGAGGAGTGCAGGTATTAATTTATTATCTGTTTACAGTGAAAGACATGTGCTTAGTGTTATATCAATAGAAAAATATTTCAGAGGAAACAATACTAAATCAATTTAAGAGAACGCTTCTGTTTCTGTATCATCTTATTAAACATAATTATGGAAAAGGCATCTCAACTGGTGATTTAATTGTTAACAACATGATAATGACAATATATTATTGGTCAATTAAAAATTACATTAGTTTGGTAAACTACATTGTTCACTTAGATGATTAAAGACACTTAACAGTGCTCTTGTGATCTTACATTATGATATACATTATCATATTAATTTCTATTTGTAATGTAGGAGTTTTTCATAACCAACCGGTTTGGTTTAAAGCTGTGTGAAGATGTGTGAGGTAAATATATAGTAATGTCTGTAAGAATCAGTGCTGTGCCACACTTTGTTTTTTGTTGTTGTTTTTTTGAGACAACATCTCACTCTACTGTCCATCCTGGAGTGCAGTGGCATGATCAGGGCTCCCTGCAGCCTCTACTTCCCAAGTTCAAGTGATTCTTCCTCTTCAGCCTCCCAAGTAGCTGTGACTACAGGTGCATTCCACCATGCCCAGCTAATTATTGATTGATTGATTGATTGATCTGTAAAGACAGAGTCTCACTGTGTGGCCTAGGCTGGTCTTGAATTCCTGGGCTCAAGCGATTCTCTCACCTCAGCCTCCCAAATCGCTAGTATTATAGGCATGAACCACCACACCTGGCCTGATGTGCCAGACTTTGTAGAATAGTTGAGAATGGCTGCTAGCCAGTGGAAGCAAGTGGTGAAATTATAAACATGGGTGTATTTTTAAATGCATTCCAAAAGTTTGAGAAAGTAATAGAATCTTTGTTTTGTTCTGTTGTTTCCCAAACACTGAAAATCAATACATATTTTTGTTTTTTAAGGAAATTTTCAATACATATTTTGACATAATCTTATAAAAAATCATTTTGATGTTAGTAATCATTACTCAACACATATTTTTGAATAATTTAAAGGAAATCTGGTTATGAAATTCTTCCACTGTTTCAAAACATTGCACCTTCCATTTTTGTCTGATCTCATCTCCCAGCAATCTACCCTTCATTCATCCTACTCTAGTCATGCTTATTTTTTTTTATCTTTATCAAACACAGCAAACATTCTGAGACCTTATTATTTCTGTTCCCTTTCCATGGAACACTATTCAAGAAATAAAATTAGGTAATTATTTACACCAAGCTAGTACTTAAACATGTCCTACTTAAGGAGGCCTAGCGGATAATCTGTACTTATTGTTCCAGTTTTCCTGTACTCTCTCTGAACTGCCGTTAGCCATTCTGTTTTGTTTCATCCATAGTGTCTATCACCTATTGACACATCAACTCTTTTTTTATTAAGTCATTTGTTAATTTTAGTATTTTCATATATGTCTATCAATTGAATGTAGACTCTAAGAGGGCAGACATTGTGTGTGTGTTATTCATTGATATTTCAAGATTACCAAAGAGTGTTTGTCATTTAGCAACCATTCATTACATAAAAATAAAGAAATATTCACTAACATGAAATTCTGTGTATTAGAATAACATATATACCATGGCAATTAGCATTTGTCATTATCTTAGTCAGTAGTATATATTTTCCTAGCCAATGAGAAGGATCCCAAGACAAAAAGAACTGCTAATCACTTTCTCAGTTTGGTTTTTATTTCTCTCTAGATGAAAGTGTTGTTAAGGATTAGTTTAATATTTTTTTCCATTTAGTGAACTTTTAAACAATAAAACACCTTTATCTATGTTGTTTTGTACCCACATGACAACAAAGTGTTATGCCCACACTACAAGTAGAATACAGTTAGAAAGAACATAACTGATTCGCTCAAAGTCATATAACTCAGAAGTGACTGAATACACTTGCCTCACTCCAAAATTTGGCCTGATTTTATTATCCCTCACTTCCTGTCAGATCTGATAAATCAGTCCAAAAGTTATCTCCTGCTTAAATTAGGTGTTTTCGATGACTTTTGTAATTTTCTGGGTTCCACAATTTATTACCTCCAATTTATAAATGATTATTTAAAATACAGAGATTTACACACATTCAGGACCAACCTTGCAAAAATGGCTTAAATATTTCTGGCAGCCAAATATGATCTTTGGAGAATTATCTTCCTCAAGAACATTAGATGTACTATAGTAATGGCTGTGCAAGGTAGCACAACACTAGATGCTGTATGACTCTGGGCAAATACCTTATTTCCTGCTTTGTTAAAGACTCTCGTCTGTTACAGACAGAGAAAAGAGCACAGTAAAAGTGCTTTGCCTACCTAAAGGGATTGTCATAAGAATCTGAATTAAATTGTGTGAAAGCACTCTGCACCTTCTAAATCCGTGAATTTACATGCGACTCCCCTGTATGACACACGCAAACAAACTAGAAACAACAACAACAAAAAATAAAACAAGACACAAACATAAAATATCTTTCTGTTACTTCATTTGGGAAGGTGGCTAAAAATTCACAAATAATAGTATTTACATGTACATGTAGTTGGTAAATATTTAATGGCATAAAAAGTAAATTAAAAACAATACCATTAGCAAAGAGGAATGTATTTTCACTTACGCATATATACCCACCTATTGGATTTGTCTCTATTTCATCTGCAGAACCTAGCCACTAGCCAAATGCCTGAAGCCCCAAGAACCTCAGTGTCTAGTGGGGTATGCAGAAAAGAATGGCTTCTTAAATGTCCATTACTTAATTCCAGGAGCCTTGGAATATGTTACCTTACCTGGTAAAAAGGACTTTGTAGATGTATTTGAAGTTAAGAACATACAGATGGAAAAATTGTCCCAAATTATCTGTATGGACCCATCTAATCACATTGGTTTTTAAAAATATTAAAACTTTCTTAGCTGTGGTCAGGGAGAAAAAATGTGAGTGAAGAATGGCAGGTAAATGTAACATTGCTAGCTTTGAAAAAGAAAAGAAGTCCAGAAGTCAAGGGATGTGGGTGGCCACTGTAAGATGGAAAGATTGAGAAAACAGATTCTCCCCAGAGTCTCCAGAAAGTAGCACAGCCTTGCCAACGCCTTGATGTTAATCCAAACAGATCCATGTCAAGCACGTGACTTACAGAAGTATAAGATAATACATCTGTGTTGTTTTGAAGCCACTAAATTTGTGGTAAATTGCTAAGACAGCAATAGATACTACAGCTAGAAAACAATTCTAAAATGTATTTTAAAAAGAAATACAATATGCCAATATCTAACAAATAAAACCAAAAATAGGATAAAAAAATCAAATGAAACTTAGAATTTTTCTATATTATGTGTTTGGGAAATTTGCATTATTTTAAAATGCTTTGAAGGCTAATATTCTGCTCTAAAAATATGATGAAATAAAGTAGTTTGTCCAGCCATCACCCCACCTGAAAGCAACTGTTTTAAACCTGCCGTTACATTCTTATATAAAGTAGTAAGTTTCCCTCAGTCCCAACTACCCTGAACATGACCCAGTGTTGCAGAACCCAGTTTAAAGCTTCAAGTGTACCGATGCTCCATGGAATTTTCAATGACAATCAATGTTCCAAAAAAGTTGTAACCTACACACTTGAGGCTATACCAAGGAGAAGCAAATATCATGGCAGCATCTTACACTTGTGAACACCATGGTAAATACAGAGCATACAAAACCATGCATGGGTATTTTCTTCTGTTTTTAACAATGGATAATGAATGTCAAAAGTGACATTCAAACTATCAATGTGCAAGTTAAAATTAAATGCATAAAGCACAGGAAAATAAGCCTTTGTTCCATTTTACAGTTATTGTTGTTTCCTTGGGCACTTATTTTCTTTCTTTTCCCTCCCCACTGCTCCTGTCCCCTCCCTCCTTCCCTCCCTTCCTTTTTTCCTTTCCTTCCCTTCCTTCCTTCAACTTCCTTCCTGACTTCCTTAATGACTTCCATTTTTCTTCTTTCAGCTTTGAGGTATAACTGACAAGTACAAATAAACATATTTAAGTTGTGCAACTTAATTTTTGTTTATGTATACGTTGTAAAATGATCATCATAATCAAGCTATTTAACATATCCATCATCTCAGTTATGATGTCCTTGTGTGTGTTGAGAATCCTTAAGATCTACCTACTTAGCAAATTTCGTATACATAATATTGTTAAGTAACATTAACTGTCTAATGTTGGACATTAGCTATTTAGTTACGATGCTGTACTACAGTTGTAGCCCACATTTTTCATATTCATTTCTCTGTCTATGGACACTTAAGTGTTATCCATATCATGGCTATTGTAAATAAAGTTGAAATGAAAATGAAAGCAAATATTCATTCAAAAAAATTTTATATCCTTTGAATAAAGACTTGGAAGTGGGATTGCTCAAGCATTTGGTAGTTCCATTTTTAATTTTTAAAGGAAACTCCATCCTGTTTTTCACAATATCTACACCAATTTACATTCCCATCAATATGTCATCCTTTTTCTCTACTTCCTTCCCAAAATTTATATTTTGACATTTGATAATAGTCATTCAAATAGGAGTATGGTCTTTTTTTTGTGATTTTGATTTGAATTTCCTGATATTTAGTACTGTGAATCTTTCATGTACCTATTGACCTTTCATCTTTCGTCTGTTTGCCATTTGTACATCTTTGGACAAATGCCCATTTTTGTCAATTCATTTTTTTGCTATTGAGTTTTATGCACTCTTTATATATTTTGAATATTACCTTTTATCAGATATATGGGTGCAAATATTTTCTGTAGGTTGTCTTTTCAGTCTGTTGATCATTTCTTTTCCTGTGTAGAAGCTTTTTAGTTTGAGACAATTCCACTTCTATACTTTTGTTTCTGTTGACTGTGCTTTCGGTGTCATATCCGAAAAAATCATTGCCAGAACCAATGTCAAGAATCTTTTTCCTGTTTTTTTTTTTCTAGTAGTTTTACAGTTTCAAGTCTTATGTTTATGTTGAAACATAAACTGTAAAACTAATAGAAAAAAATGAAAAAATTAATCCATTTTAAATTAATTTTTATTTTTTTTTATGACATTAGGTTAAATCTCATCTTCATTTCTCTGTAGGTGGATATCTAGTTTTTTAATCACCATTTGTTGAAGAAAATACCTTTTCCCCAATGTTATTCTTGGTGCCCTTATTGAAGGCTGGTTTCCTCTTACTGCCTGGATTTATTTCTGGGCTCTCTGTTTTCTTCTATTAATGTACATGTCTGTTTTTATGCAAACTGAACTGTTTTGATTACAGTAGATTTGTAAAGTATTCTGAAATAACAAAGTGTTAGGCCTCTTTGTTCTTCTTGCTCAAAATTGGTTTAGCTATTTAGAGTTTATTGTGGTTCTATATAAATTTAATTTTTTTTCTATTTTTGTTAAGAATGCCATTGGAATTTTGACAGAGATTGCATGAATCTGTTGATTCCTTTTAGCTAATATGGCTACTAAAACAATATTAATTATTTCAATTCACGAATATTTATTTTCCATGGATGGATGATTTTTCATTTATCTATGCTTGATTCCTCCTTCAAGATGGCCAAATAGATGCAGCCAGGAGAAACAACTCCCACCTAGAAACCAGGACATCAGAAAGGTTGGTGTACTCCTAGCAAATCTTCATAGGGAAGGCATTGAGAGCAGATAGAGTGAAGATACAGAAGCTAGGATAAAGAGAGATGAAGCTGGGAATCCCATATGGGGCTACCACACACCACGACTCATTCCTCTCCCCCAACAACTCCTGTGGAGAAGGTGAGTTGAACAGAAAGGAGCAAGTCACTCTCACCATGAGCCTCTGGAATGCCAGCCAGAGGAGACTCTTCAGCCACCACAGACACTTGAGTCGGCAGGGAAAGCTACTTAAAGAAGTGGTAGGGACAGAATTCCAGCTGTGGCAGAGCCCACAGGGTTTGGTGCAGGAGCATCTGTAGTGGAGAAGAGCCAGGGATGCCATGGGCAAGACTGACTTGCCCATGGCTCAGTACTAAGGAAAGGGGTGAATATAAACTCTGCAGAGTAGTCTTGCCCATGTGCTGAGCCAGAGTGCGTGAGCATCCCTTGGTGTGCTGGCCTCTCTTGGGGCCCCAGCCTGCCTGTACCTGCTAGTAATGCAGCCCTCAGGCATTTCAAGGGGGCTTGGATCATTGTTCCTGCACTGGTAGACCACAACCTACTGGCAGAGTGCTCCAGCAGAGCAAACCCTGCATCCACATACAAGACTGTCCATGCCCTCCCCACACAGCAGTCTTCCTCAAGCTGCTTTGCCTGCAGGCACTCACTGACAGCCATCCCCTATGTCACGTTCCCTGTACCTTTGCTTGCAGACAGATCCAGCCTTCCCTTCCCTAACACTGCATCTGCGCACAGGCACCATGCCATGCCACTACTGCTGGCTTGAGTGCGCCTCATCGCTTCTCCCCCTGTTTCACTGCCATTTTCATCAGAACATTGGAGGCCATGTAGTTTGCCAGACCTGCCACCACCAGTGCTCCACCCCTGTGCCAAGGCTGCTGCATAAAACTAAGCACAGAAAACAGTGTATCTACTCCTAGCCCTGAGAGGTCACTGCTGTCATCATGAATGCTCACAGAGGGTCCAGACAGTCCTGCACCCACCAGCGCCTCACCCCTGTGCTAACGCCACCACCAGTACAAATGTGCACACCACTGCCAGCAGGGATTCCCACCTTCCCAAACCATACTGCCACAGCCACTACTGCAAACACTCACATGGAGGCTGGCATCCTGGCATCCACTAGGGCCCTGTCACATTGCCACTGCTGCTGCTGCTGCTGGTAGTGGTACATGCAAATGTGGACACATCCCACGACCACTGTGCTACAAAATTCTTTGTCTGGCACCAACCATTAGAGTGTTGTGACCAGCAGTCTGTGAGCATATTGACCCCTCCAGTGCATCAGGTTCCTAAAGTTGAGGAGCCACAGGTAAAAGCTGGGGGTATGATATCAGTCTCCCAGTTAGAGCACAAAATGCAGCAATGCTAAGAGCTGAGCCTTGGCCCCCTAAAGACTTCTAGTAACAAAGCCAGGAGTCTGAACATAGCTTATGCCACAATCAAACCCTCCAGGTCATAAACTAGAATAAAAGAAAAAAAATCCAAAGGACAGCAACTTCAAAGACTGAAGGAACATCAGCCCAGAAAGATGAGAAAGAACCAATGCAAAAACTCTGACAACTCAAAAAGCCAGAGTGACTTCTTTCCTCCAAATGAACATACCTGCCCTCCAGCATGGATTCTTAACAAGGTGAAGGTAGCTGAAATGACAGAAATAGAATTCGGAATATGGATAGGAATAAAAATCATTGAGTTTCAGGAGAATGTTGAAACCAAATCTAAGGAAGCTAATAATCACTATATTATGATACAGAAGGTGACAGACAAAATAGCCAGTAGAGAAAAAAAATGACAGGACAGAGCTGAAAAAACTCTCCAAGAATTTCATAATCCAATTGTATTAACAGAAGACCACCAACCTAAGAAAGACTTTCAGAGCTCAAAGGCTGTCTTTCTAAAATAAGACAGTCAGAAAAGAATATAGAAAAAATAAAAAGGAAGGAAGAAAACCTCTAGGAAATATAGGAATATAATAGAGAGCAATATTAGGACTCATCGGTATCCCTGAATGAGATAAGAAGAAAGCATTAATATGGACAGGAAAGACCATAACAAGCAACCACACAAACTCACTTAAGAATACAGACCAGTAACACTATAAAGCAACCAGACAAGTTAGCATATCATCTGTGAGAAATTCTCCAGCCTAACCACCAACATTCAAATTGAGAAAACGCAGAGAACCCCCACAAAGTGCTTCACAAGAAGTTCATCATCAAGATACATAATCATCAGATTCTGCAAGGTCAAAATAAATGAAAAAAATGTTAAAAGCAGCTAGAGAGAAAGAACAGGTCACCTACAAAAGGAAGCTCATAAGACTAACAGCAGACCTCTCTCAGCAGAAATCTTACAAGCCAGAAGAGATTTGGGGCCTATATTCCATGACCTAAGGAGAAGAAATCCCAACCAAAAAATTTTTATTTGGCCAAACAAAGCTTCCTAATTGAAAGGGAAATATGATCCTTTTCAGAAAAGCAAATGCTGAGAGATTTTATTGCCACCAGACCTGCCTTACAAGAGCTTCTCAAAGAAGCACTACTATAGCCAGCAAAGATCATGGCCAGCAACCACGCAAACTCACTTAATAACACAGACTGGTAACACTATAAAGCAACTAGAAAAGTTAGCATAATAAGCAGATAGCAACAGGATGACAGGATCAAATGAAAATTAATGCTAAACTTAAATGTAAATGAACTAACTGTTCCAATTAAAAGGCACAGAATGTAAGCTGGATAAAAAACCAAGAGCCAATGGCATGTTGTCTTCAAGAGACCCAAATGACACGTAGTGATGCCCATAGGATCAAAATAAAAGAATGGAAAAATATCTACTAAGCAAAGGGAAAACAGAAAAAAAAGCAAGCGTTGCAATCCTAATTTTAGATAAAAAAGATCTTAAACCAACAGAAATAAGAAATGACAATGAAGTGCATTATGTAATGGAAGAAAGTTCAATTCAACAAGAAGACCTAATTAGTGTAAATATTATATGCACCTAACACAGAAACATTCAGATTCATAAACCAAGTTCTTAGAGACCTTCAAGGAGATTTTGGCTACCACACAATAATAGTAGAAAATTTCCACACCTCCACTGACAGTATTAGATCGTTCAAGCAAAAAGTTAACAAAAATACTCAGAACCTGAACTCAACACTGAACCAAAGTAACCTGCTGAACAGCTATGTAACTGTCCACCAAAAACAACAGAATGTACATTCCTCATGTACACGACACATACTCTAAAGTCGACTGCACAATCAGACATAAAGCTATACTCAGCAAATGCAAAAGAAGACCTCAAGTTAACAACCTAGTATCACAGTTAAAAACCTACAGAAGGAAGAGGAAACAAACAAACAAACAAACAACAACAAAAAAAACAACAAACCCAGAGCTAGCAGAAGACAAAAAATAACCAAAATCACATCTGATCAGGAAGAGATTGGGACATAAGAAAACCATTCAAAAGAAGTCAGGAGGTTATTTTTGGGATTATTAATACAATAGATAGTCCATTAGCTAGAATAAGAAGAAAACGGACAAGATCCAAATAAACAGAATCATAAATGACAGGAGATATATTACCACTGACCCCACAAAAATACAATTAACCATCAGAAACTGCTATGAAATCCTGTATAAACACAAATTAGAAAATCTATAATAACTTAATAAATATCTACAATCTTCTAAACTGAACCAGGAAGAAATTGAATCCCTGAATAGACCAATAACAAATTCTGAATTGAATCACTAATAAACAGCCTGCAAATCAAAAACAATCTTAGACCAGATGGATTCACATCTGAATTCTATCAGATGTACAAAGAAGAGTTGGTGCCACTCCTGTTGAAATTGTTCCCCATAAATTGAGAAGGGACTTCTCCTCAACTCATTCTACAAGGCCAGTATCATCCTGATAACAAAACCTGGCAGAGACACAACAACAAAAGTAACTGTAGGCTAACATACTTGATGGACATTGATGAAAAAAATCCTCAAAATGCTACCCAGCTGAATCCAACACTATTTCACAAATGCACCACAATTATTTTTTATCCCTGGATGCAAGGTTGGTTCAACATACAAAAATCAATAAATAGTACTCATAAAATAAACAGAACTAAACACAAAAACCACATGAACATCTAAATAAATGCAGAAAAGACTTCTGAGAAAATTCAGCATCCCTTCATGTTAAAAACTCTCTACAAACTAGGTATCGAAGGAACATACCTCAAAATAATAAGAGCCATATATTGCAAACCCACAGCCAACATCAGACTGAATGGGCAAAAGCTGGAAGGATTCAGCTTGAAAACCAGTACAAGAAAATGATTTCCCCTCGTGCCATTTGTATTCAACACAATATTGAGAGTCTTGGCCAGAGCAATCAGGCAAGAGAAAGAAAGAGAGGAAGTCAAACTAACCCTGTGTGCAGATGACATGATTCTATATCTAGAAAAGCCCAATCTCAACCCAAAAGCTCTGTAAGCTTATAAACAACTTTAGTGAAGTATCAAGGTATAAAATCAACATACAAAAATCGCTACCATTGTTATACATCAACAACAACCAAGTTTAGAGCCAAATTAGGAATGCAGTCCCATCCACAATTGCCACAAAAAGAATAAAATACATAGGCACACAGCTAACCAGAGAGGTGAAAGAGCTCTATAATGAGAACTATATAACACTGCTAAAAGAAATGAGAGATAACAGAAATAAATTTAAAAAAACATTCTATTCTCATAGATAGGAAGAATCAGTATGGTTAAAATGACCATAATGCACAAAGCAATTTATAGAGAAAATGTTATTCCTATCCAACTAGCATTGACATTCTACACAGAACTAGAAACAACTATTTTAAATTTATATGGAAGAAAAAATTAGCCCAAGTAGTCAAAAGAATCTTAAGCACAAAGAACAAAGCTGGAGGCATCATGCTACTTGACTTCAAACTATACTACAGGGCTACAGTAACCAAAACAGCATGGTACTGGTACAAGAACAGATGCATAGAACAACAAAACAAAACAAAGAGTCCAGAAATAAGTCCATACACCTACAACCATCTGCTTTTTGAGGAAACTGACAAAAATAAGTAATGAGGAAAGAACTCCCTATTCAATAAATTGTGCTGGGATAACCGGCTAGCTACATGCAGAAGATTGAAACTGGACCCTTACTTACATCATATACAAAAATCAATTCAAAATCTATTAAATTCTTAAATGTAAAAACCAAAACTATAAAAAGCACTGGAAGACAATGTAGGCAATACCATCCTGAACGTAAAAACTAGCAAATTATTTCATGGCAAATATGCCAAAAGCAATTACTAGATAAGTAAAAATTGACAAATGGAATTTAAATAAACTAAAGAGTTTCTGCACAGCAAAAGAAACTATCAACAAAGTTACCAGACAACTGACAGATTGGGAGAAATTATTTGCAGATTACGTATCTGAAAGGTCAACTATCTAGCATCTATAAGAAATTTAAACAATTTTACAGGAAACAACCCCATTAAAAAGTGTGCAAAGTACATGAACACTTAATAAAAAACATACTTGCAACCAAAAAACATAATTTAAAGAAATTCAACATCACTGATCATTAGAGAAATGCAAATCAGAACCATACCAGGTAACATCTCACACCAGTCAGAAATTTTTTTTTTTTATTAAAAAGTAAAAAAAAGTAGCATATGTTGGACTGGCCATGGAGAAGAGGGAACACTTTTACACTGTTGGTGGGAATATAATTTAGTTTGACCATTGTAGGAAGCAGTGTGGTAACTCCTCAAAGAGCCAAAAACAGAACTGTCATTTGACCCAGTAACCCCACTACTGGGTATATAGCCAAAGGAATATAATTGATGTATTATAAAGACACATGCCCACATATATTCATCGCAGCAAATGTGGTACATATATACCATGGAATTCTATGCAGTCATAAAAGAGAATGAGACCATGTCCTTTGCAGGAACATGGACAGCGCTAAAGGCCATTGTTCTATGCAAACTAACACAGGAAGAGAAAACCAGAAAATACTGCATGTTCTCACTTGTAAGCAAGAGCTGAAGGATGAAAATACATGGACACAAAGACAGGAGCAACAGACACTGAGGCCAACCAGAAGGTGGAGGGTGGGAGGAGGGACAGGACCAAAAAAAGTAGCTATTGGGCAATTTTCTTAGTACACAGGTGCTTGAACAATCTGTATATCAAATCCCAATGACATAATTTCACCTACATAACAAATCGGCACATGTACTGCTAAATCTAAGATAAAAGTTTTTTAAAAAATAAAAATATGGTAGTTTACAAAAAGTAAAAATTTTTCCTTAATACCTTATAATTTTCAGTGTATGTATTTTCCTGTTTGATTAAATGTATTTCAATAAATTATATAAATAGAACTTATTTTAGTTTCCTTTCAAATAATCTATTGTTAGTGCATACAAATACCACTTATTTTTATTTAGAGCAACTTTACTAAATTCATGTATTAATTGTAACATTTTTTTGGTTGTCATTGAGACATTCAGACTTTTCTATGACAGCTCTCTGTCAACTGTAAACAGAGAAAATTTTATTTTCATATCCAATTTGAATGTCTTTTATTTCTTTTTATAATATAATTGCTTTGGCTAGGACTTAAAGTGTTATCTTGACTAGAAGTGGCAAGAGCAGTAAATCCTGTCTTGTACAGGATTTTTAGAGACGTTTTTGGGTTTCCCACATTGATTATTATGTTATCAGTGGGGTTTTCATCTATGTCTATTATTGTGTTGATGCAGGTTTTCTCTATACCTATTGAGACTTTTTTTAAAATTAGAAATAGGTGCTAAAGTGGTCAAATGTTTTTCCAGAATTTATTGAGATGATTTTGTGTTGTTGGATTTTGTGTTTCATTCTGTTTATGTGGTGTATCTCATTGAATGACTTATGTATGTTTAACCATCCTTGCACCCCAGGAATAAGTCCTAGTTGGTCATTGTGTACAGTTTTTTCCATGTGTTGTTACATTAAGTTTGCTTGTATTTTACTGGGGAATTTCTGCATCTACGTTCATCAAGGTTACTGGCTTGTAGTTTACTTTTCTTGTGGATGTCTTTTCAGATCGATGCTGTCTACATGAAATGAATTTGTTAAGTGTTCCATCTTCTAGGTTTTCAAAGAGTTTAAGAAAGATTGTTTTTAATTCTTTGAATGTTTGGTGGAATTCTCCCACAAAGCCATGCAGTGCTGGACTATTTCTTCTTCAATCTTGGTAGAATGTATGTTTCTAGGAATTTACCTATTACTTCACATTTATCTAATTTGTTGGTGTATATTTATTCATAGCAGTCCCTTAAGGGCCCTTTTTATTTCTGAGACATCCGTTGTAATATCTACTCTTTCATTTGCGGTTTTATTTATTTCAGTTTTCTCTCTCTTTAGTTACTCTAGGAAAGGATTTCTCAGTTTTGTCTTTTCAAAAAACAACTCAGTTTTGTTGACTTTTGAAATAACTTTTCTATCCTTTTAAAATTTATTTTTTGCTTTAAATTAGCATTATTTCCTTCCTTCTGATAATATTTGGGTTAGTATGTCTTTTTTTTTTAAGGTTGTTTATTTAAGATGTTTCTTTTGTTTTTCTTCCTCAGAAATATTTAATAGTTACTTACAAACAGAAGCCATGTCTTGGGTGGCTGTGAAACAAAGTGATGGATGTCCATACCATGAACCCCCAGAACCCAGGGATTATTTACCATAGGTAAGGACAATTGAAGTAATTTGCTTATGGGCAAAGACTGTGCTAAGTGTGTACTCTTAACAGTAGTAGAGTAAAAATCTTAGGGGCATTCCCAGACCTGATGTTAATCAAAAGCCAACATGTTGAATTAGAATTCAAGACAGAGTTGGTTTAGCCTGTGCATGCCACCTGTCTGACCCAGATCTTGAAATTTCACATTCTCTCTTCTTCCAAGATGGTCCTTGAGCCTAGAGAGAGAATGTTTGATATTGTATAGCTATAGCAGTAGTGCACTGACAACAGAAAACAGATTGGGCTCAGTTGCTATAATATTCTTTCTCAGAAATGCTTTTGCTCTATCTCACAATTGTTGGTATGTTTTAACTTTTGTCATAATTTTTAATTTCTAAAATTCAATCTTGGACCCAATGATTATTCAAGAGTGTACTGTTCAGTTTTCACATATTTGTATTTTCCTGTTTCCTTACTGTTAACTGATTTACACTTTCACTCTATTGTGACCTGAAAGGATACTTGATACAGTTTCCATCATCTTAACAAGTTGTTTTGTTATCTAACAGGTGATCTATTGTGAAGAATGTTCCATATGTGCTTGAAAAGAATGTATAATATTCTATTGTTGGGTAGAAAGTTCTATAGATGTCTGTTAGGTTCATTTGGTCTCTCCTATTGTTCAAGTCAGCTGTTTTCCATTGATTTCTCTGTGGATGTTCTGTCCATTATTAAAAGTAGAGTATTAAAATCTCCTAATATTACTGTGCTGCTATAAATTTTTCTCTTCAGTTTTGTATTTGCTTTATATGTTAAGGTTATCTGATGCTGAGTGTATATGTATTTACAATAGTTATATCTTCCTGTTGAACTGACCTTGTTACCATTATGTAATTATCTTCTTTGCCTCTAGAGACAGTTTTTGACATATACTCTATTTTGTCTAATGTAAATATAGCCATACTGTGTTCTTTTAAATACTATTTGCATAAAATATATTTTTTCCATCCCATGTTTAACTGTGTGTGTCCTTAAATAGTTAATGCCAAGTTTTTATGCCTTCATCCAGTTAATATCTTGTGATTGGGGCAGTTTAATCCATTTATATTTAAAGCAACAATTGATAGGGAATCATTTACTATTGAAATTTTACTGACTACTGTTTTTCTTGTTCCTTTACTCTTTGTCTTTCTTGATGCCTTATTTTGTGTTTCTTTACAGTTGTTTCTTGATAGGCTTTAATTCATTTCTCTTTTTCTTTTGCCTAACTTCTGTCGGTATTTTCTATGTGATTGACATGAGTCTTATATAAACTATATTATGGTTATATCAATCTAAAACTGATAACTTCACTGCCAAACAAAATCTTCACATTTTTACCTTGCCCCCATTATAGATTACTAATGTCAGAATTTATATATCTTAGTATTGTGTATCTATTAATGCAATTTTAGTTGTAGCTATTTTTAATACTTTTGGTTCTAAATTTTATACTAGAATTAAGTGATTTACCACCACTGTTACAATATTTTTTATTTGCCTCTATATATTTACCATTACCAATGAGTTTTATACTTTTGTATGCTCTTATATTGTTATTTAGCATCCTTTGATTTCAACTTCAAGTACTCCCTTTAGAATTTCTTATATGTCAAGTCTAGGGGGAATAAACACCGCAACTTTTGTTTTTATTTTGCCTTAAGTTTTGAAGAATAATTTTCAGGGCATAGTATTTTGGTTGGCAGGTGTGTGTGTGTGTGTGTGTGTGTGTGTTTCTTTCAGCATTTTAAATGTATCATCCAACCCCCTTCTGGTCTGCAGAGTTTCTGCTGAAAATCCACCAATGGTCTTATGAGGGTTCCTTAACACATAACAAGTTGCTTTTTTTTCACTGCTTTCAAAATTCTGCTTTTAACTTTTCTCAATTTGATGATAATGTGTCTTGGTATGGATCAAAAGATGCCCTTTTGGCTTTCTAGCACTAGACATTTATTTCCTTCCTCAAATTTGAGAAGTTTTTTGTCGTTTAAAAAATTATTTTTATTTTCCTTTTTTCTAAATTACCTAGGACATGGAGACAAATTATTTTTTTTAAATAAGCTTTTTGCCCCTTTATGTTTATCTTCTCTTTTTTATATTTTCATCATGCTTATATTGGTCCACTTGATGGTTTCCCGTAGGTTTTAAGCTATCTTGACTCTTTCTCCTTTTTCATTTTTTGCTTTTCTTTTTGCTACTCTGGACGGTTTCTAGTGAACACCTCCCCCTACCCCACAACTTTTTTTTCTGTTAGTATACTGATCCTTTCTTTAGAAAACACTTCAAGTTCAGGGCCACATGTGCAAGTTTTACACTGCTGTTCTGAACTTGGTGAACATCTTTATGTCCATCACTTTGAATTATTTGTTGTGAAAATCATGTATCTCCAATATATTAGGTTTATTTCTGAGTATCTGCTGGATCTTTTATCTGGAATATATTTCTCTATTTCTTCATTTTCCTTTACTGTTCTACTGGTGTCTGCAGATTATCTAAATCAGTCACTTCTTTTAGCTTTCATAGACTGGTCTCATATATGGGAAGACCCTCACAATTTAGCCCTGCTGTAAATTCTGGGTACCTCTTAAACCTTTGTGATTTTCAGAAATGCTGTCTTTTTTTTTCTGTGTGGTCTCGGGGTGTCTAGAGTATGCCAAGTCTCGTCACTGCCCTGAAACAGGTGAGATACCAGTCCTTTTTGGTAGTAGCCATAAATGCTGGGCACTAACTGGATTTTCCAGATTCTTCTCTCCTCAGGAAAGAGCTGAGTGCATAATCTGCTCATGCAAACTGAGCTGCGGAGAAGAGCTACGGCAAATGTTGGCAAGCTCATTCAAGCCACACACTTTTTCAAACTGTTGCTTTGATATCTGTAGCTTCCATGGGCCTAGTGGATGCTGGTCTCCATTAGTTCTCACAGACACTTAAGTTGGAAGCTAGTTCCTCACGTAGTAGCTGGAGAAGTTGAGGGGATATGTTATGTAGATCAATTCCTTCCAGAGTGAAGCTAGGGGCTTGCTTTTACCCCGAGTGAGCAAGAGGGAGAAATTGTGTAAACACCCACACGCCTGTTTAAAAGGGCTGCTTTGTTTTCCATTGTCCACATGTAAATAGTGAATGACAATCCCACAACTCTCATAAACCATGAGTTAGAAGCCAGATCTCAGGTAGGATCTAGAAAACACAGAGTGTTAGATTTGTAGTCTTAACTCCTTCATGGAGAATCTGGGAACTGGGCTTTATCATTGCAGCAAGTCAGTGAATGGGGGGGTGGAGTGGAAGAGACATGTGAAGAACTCACATGTTTGGGCATTTTTTCCCTTAATGTACCTTAGTTTTTCTGTAGTAGCTGACCACAGTAATGATGATTCTAATTCCTGAGACGTGAGAATTGCTGCCAAAGGATGTCTGCCACGGATGAGAATGAATGCAATGAAAGGCAAACTAAGGACTCCAAAAGTAGCTACTAGAAACCCTTCACAGAGGACAAGAATCATTTTCAATTTTGAGATATAGAAGAATAATCACAACTCCACTGAGCAGCCTTCACATAGTGCTTAAAGATGCTTCCCTGGTTTGTGTCCTTCTTGCTTAACAGAAAGACAGACGGAAACTAAATAAAACAAAATAAAGATTTTAGAATTGTGTGCTATCTTGCACATTGAAGCAATGCGTCAGGATCCAGATTATGGAGAGATGCCAGTTTGGACACAGGCCAAAAAAATTAGTATTGTTGTCAAGTAGAATCAGCAACCAAAAGCCCTAAGTGTATTGGTTTGTTTAGGCTAAAAGGTTTTCAGAAATCATGAGAGAGAAGAAGTCAAGCTACACTTGTTCAGAAAGCATGTAACAGAGAACACAGATGAATTGTTTAAACGATGGTCCAAACTTAAGGTCAAGTCACATCAAATCCATCAGAAACCAAGAATATGGCAGAATTCCTATTGGAAGGATGAGAGGAACAGGGATATGTAAGAACAGCCTTATAAAGCTTTGTCTTCTGTTTCACAGTCTGACTAGTCTGAAACTTTTAATGCAGAATTCCTTAGAGTCATAAAACTAAGGATAAATCTTAAGTGGATACAAATTAAAAATAGAGTAAATTTTTAAAAAAGATATACTCATTTCAGGTAGCTAAAAAGATTAATATAAGTAATAAAGGTCTTTTAGTTTAAGTAATTTATACTTAGTATTTATTGTAATTAAAAAATAAAAATAATGCTAAAATTATTTGTTAAAATAGGTTGTTTAATAACACTTTTACATAAAGAAAAAACAATAATTCAATATATCTAAACTAGTTACAAGATAAATAGAAGTTTTAAAAAGAAATTTATGTGCACTACGTGTGGTAAACAATAATGGGATATAAACTCTTCTATGTTTAATAATATTATTGGTAGAAGATCCTGGGGCAAACATATGATTCTATCCATATCCCTGCCCACTGCCCAATATAATGTGGCATTATTAAATATGGAAAAATATTAAAGAATGGCAGAAGAACAGAGAGAAGAGAAGGAAAGTCATACAGAAAATCTACGTCCCTGCCCTCAGAAATCTCAATTCCTGGCATATGTTCATGTTTTGAACATTATATAAATTTGTCTGCATGCCAAATTTATTCTTGTTTCAGGTTAAGAGTACAAATTAACCTATAGTACTTACCATTAGAATTGTCTTAGCATAACAATTCAATCCATAAGAAAATATAACAGACTAGAGTATAATGGAGATTTTAAAATGTATATTATCTTAATATATCAGAATAAATATTAGGTTGCTCAATAAATCAATGATAACTAAGTTTTTTTACTGTCTACTACAAAGAATTTTTACAGAAAAATTAAGAATTATTGTAAGGAAGAGATATGATGCCGTGAGTAAGACACTGCTAAACAGGCTATTAGGCTGGTACAAAAGTAATTAAGGTTTTCGCCTTTGAAAGTAATGGCAAAAATCGTGATTACTTTTGCACCAACCTACTACTTCTGCACTTTGGAAAGGCTTTGCCTATGTCATTTTGGTTATTATGGGAAGAGTTGCACTTATATGAAATTTTAAAAAATATTTTAACTTGAAATACTTTTCTTTGACAGAGTAAAAGTAATAGAGCTAGAAAAGGACTAAGCATAGCTCTGAGGGTATTTCAGAGCAAAAAATCTGAGGGGATTTGTATATCAACACTTTGCTCGATATTAAAGGAGAGGTTGTGTACAGTGGCTCACAACTTTAATCCCAGCACTGTGGGAGGCTGAGGCAGTCTGACTGCTTGAGTCCAGGAATTTGGGACCAGCATGGACAACATGAAAAAACCTCATCTCTATAAAATAAAATAGCTGACATGATGGGGGTACACCTATAGTCCAGCCACTTGGAGAAACTGATGTGGGGGAATTGCTTGAACACTGCAGTTTGAGACCCACCTGGTTAAACCTCATCTCTACAAATAATAATTTCAATATAATTATTATTTTATAATGTAATACATATAATTATAATAAGAATTATAATTATCTGGTTGTGGTGGCACATGCCTATAGTTCCAGCTACTCTGGAGGCTGAGGTGGGAGGACAGATTGAGCCCAGGAGATTTAGGCTGCAGTGATCCGTGACTGAGCCACTGCACTCCAGCCTGGGTGCCAGAGTGAGAACCTCTCTCAACAAAATAAAAAATACCAAAAGGAGAAAGTCATCAAATAAAATGATATGACCTGGTCTGATAATATTCTTCAAGAAGTCATGCATTTATGTTCTCTTAAAATTCCAACTTTCACGTTGAATTAATTTAAGGGTGTCTTGGTTTCTTTAGTGTAGTTTAGTCAAATACAATCATTTGTTTCCTCACAGCTGTTATATTACTCTCCATTTAAAAAAAAAAAAAAAGAGAAAAAAAATTCTGTCCCTAGCTAGAAATTTTAAAAGTCAATAACATTTTGGAAATGAAAATATATTCTGAAGTAGTAGAATCATACCCAAATTTGTAGACTCTGTACTCAATCTAAAGATGTATGTGAGCAAAATGTTATTAAAATCAATATGAATAATAGTCATGTACTACAAGCCCATGAATAATGTTTCCCCAAAAGGTACAATAAAAAATTATTCAATGTGAAACAAAACATTGACTGTGACAATTATTAGAACTTTTGCTGCTGAATTCTCAGTATATTCAACGTTATTAAGACATTTGGAAAATATAAATGAGCACTACTGTTTTTGTTCATTTTAAAAAATGAAAATTGTTGGTAATGTCTGCCCTGAAGGCAGTTATTCATTATAATAGTCAAACATCATAAGTACATTTCAAATGTTATATGTTTCATATAAATTACTCAGGAGAAACAAGTAGGCTCATAAACTTGCACGCAAGCAGAGGAATGTTTCTTAGGAAAAAATTATGTGTTAAAGATATTCCACACTAACGTCTCAGGAAAAGGCATTTGTGGCTTACTGATCCATTACCTATGCTTCATAAAAAAATGCAGCTATCTAATTTAATTTAGCTCTGAACACATTTCTTAGCAGTATAATTTATGTTTTGAGAATATCTCTTAAGAATCATAGCTTGCTATCTATGGTGGTTCAATGAAGAATAATCTGTAAACAAAATCTCCATCTATCAACAAAGGCCATTAAAGACCATAAAATAACCCATCCTTGACTGATTAATGCTGCTACTGAAAGGGATTTCAGGCCATTAACATCCAGAAAATATATAGCCACTGTGGTTGCATTTATTATATAAATCACATAGTAGTATGTACTGGTTTAGCAGTGTTTTCTTTACCCCCTCCCCCTCCCATATTAATTTAATAACAAAGATACTTTGATGAACACTAAATATCTATAGAAAGCAAATAATTCTATTTTTTTCCCTAGAGGAAATGTATGTGACGGCAGGGCTATTTATAACATATTAGATACTAAATACTGGCTTAACACTTTTTATATGCAGTTCAATTATGTTCATATATTTATGTCATTGAAATAGTTTCTCTAATGTTGTAAAATAAGACATTAGATTCATTTGTATTTCTTGATACTTTTCTGAACAATACTGACGGGTTTTTAGTGGTAAAATAGCCATCAAAAATTGTTAGTTGTTACCTTTATGTTTATCCTGTTATATCAATTTGATTGTGACTAACTCTTCCTTTTAGGGGTTGTGCATATAGTCTGGTCAACTCAAAACCTTGGAAGGTAAAGAGGCTTTGTTTACTGGGGCAGATCCCGATCCTTTCAAATATAGTATTTCACCTCAGAAATACTACATATTAGCTCTTATGTCTTACCAAACTACCAGCTTGGATTTGTCCAATGGTTTTAACCCTTGATCTTGTCTTTAATACTCTCGAAATCTCAAAAATATTTTCTTATACTGTTTAGTACAAGGCACTGTTTAAATATATTAGCCACATTATCTCATTCCATTTACACCAATCCTATGAGATAGTTATGTTTTAGCCATTGTATAACATAAGCAAAGCTCAAATTCAAGAGGTTAATTAATATTTCCAAGATCACATAGCTAGTTTATGGCAGAGTAGAATTTAAACTTAGGACTGTGTTGATTAAAAATTGTAAAGTTAACTGTGTACCTGTCTTTCCCTAACATCTGAGGCTATTTAGGCAATACAGTGCTTGGCTTTTCTCTCCTTCTATGAACAATTTGTGTTAGAGGACTTAATCTTTACATATTTTTGTCTTCTGAGTTTTGTTTTGCTGTATTAGTTCTTTTGGTTTTCTATCATAATAAAAATAATAATAAGATTAGAAGAATGAGAGCATAAAAGGCTTGGAATCCAAGGGAGAAGACATTCTGAAGATAAGTTGGTTTAAAGAGAATGGGTTAATGGATCGGCTTTGGTATCCAAAAGCAACAAATGACAAATAAACGAAAAAGGTGTGTCCTACTTCTGCTCACAGTACTTGAGAGATACATAAAAAATACACATTTTTAAATTTTGTTTTGTTTCATTTTGTTGCTGTATTTTTTGTGTTATTTGCTTCTTATACTAGTAATATTCCTCTAGCACAGAACAACGTATGTCCATGACTTCTCTATATCTTTCCAAATATTTTATTAAATTATCTAAATGGCTTTAATACCACAAATAATGAAATAAAAATAATAAATAATAATAAAAATACATGGGTGACCATAGCATAGTACATAAATTTCAAAAGAAACAAACACAATTTAGCATTTTTTTCTTACAATTGAAAATATTTTTTCAATTGTTGAATATTTTTAATTCTCTGTGCTAACTCCCATTTTCTTACCAAGTTATGTGCCTGTAAACACTATGGTGTCCCCCTGCAAAGTTCAACAGAGAAGCAATGATATGTTTCAGTAATATTGATGTTTTTACATTAAAAAAACTTTGATAATTTAAGTGGATGGAATTAGAATTTTTATTTTTTTGACATGGAGTCTCGCTCTGTTGCCCAGGTTGGAGTGCAGTGGCACAGTCTCAGCTCACTGCAACCTACACCTCCTGGGTTCAGGTGATTCTTCTCCCTCAGCCTCCCCAGTAGCTGGGACTACAGGTGTGTGCCACCATGCCCAGCAAATTTTTGTATTTTTAGTAGCGACCGGGTTTCATTGTATTGGTCAGGCTGGTGTCGAACTCCTGACCTCATGATCTGCCTGCCTCGGCCTCCCAAAGTGCTGGGATGACATGCGTGAGCCACCTTGCCTGGCCAGAATTAGAATAATTAA
This sequence comes from Cacajao melanocephalus, assembly GCA_963573385.1. NCBI lineage: Eukaryota > Metazoa > Chordata > Mammalia > Primates > Pitheciidae > Cacajao > Cacajao melanocephalus. Next base: position 85,741 of record CAUYLG010016073.1, read on the forward strand.
AACAAAAATGAACGACACCGAAGCACTTATTCTCAAAATCACCGCCTCTGATTACCTTACAAATCTTTTAGCATGTGCTGTAAAAATTCACGTTAAAACAAAAACCCCCAGTAGAAGCTTAAGTTTATTCATATCTAGGGATAATTGTTTTATCTGGATAATTAGATCAACAGCTGACCCTGTAAGCTGAGATAATGGCCTACTAGCCAATAGGAAACACACACGTTAGGGAGAACACAATTCAAAGAGTCAGGTCCCTCTTGCACAGTGACAGAACATATGAAGCAACTACCTATCTAGAGAGAAAAGAAGATAAATATAGAAGAGCAACCAAATCAAGATATAATCACTCTGCATTTAATCAAGGCATGTTAGGGTCAGTCCAGACCTTTTATCTAAAACAGATCTATAAACAGTCTACTAAACCTGCATCGTCATCAGCTTCCTGTATTTCTCATCTGTCTAAGTCAGTCTTTCTTGTTTCGTCATATTCCTACTTGTTTTGTCTTCAAAACTTTCTCCAACTAGAAAAATGAGAGAATGAAGAAAAATGACAAAGAAACTGTATGATTGCATGAATGATTAATATCTCCTCTTTCATGTTGTTCCTCTTCTAAAATATTCGATTGTTCAAAGAGTATAGAGTAAATAAACACAAAAACAAACACAACACTGAAGTTAAATAATGAGGTCCATCGCATTGGCTAAATTTCATTTCTTAAGATATTTGTGTCTTCGAACATTCTTGTTATTTCTATATAGTAGCTGTAGTGACTTTTGCAGAGTGGGAGCATAGCCAATCACTCTTTAAACAGGGTTGAGTAACTGTATAATCCCAAAAGTAAAAGAGACAAACAATAAAATGAACAAATGAAATAAAAACAACAATTATCAGCTTAACAAAACTACCTTTCTTGTGAGCACCTTTTGTGCATAATGAAACAAGGGACTATTTCTAAAGCTCTGTGTACATATATTAAAATAAACTGAATTAACAATTTGCATTACACAGAGTGGCATGAAAAATTTCAGTACTTAACCGTAGCTATTCACTAACATAAACGATCAAAAAATCTTTTTCCTGTGCGTTGTTAAACTGAAATAAGTTTCTTTCTCTAAATACAATGATTAATTTTTAATTATCTAGAGAAATTTTGGATCTAGGTGAGCTGGAGGCTTAAATGACACTTTCTTAGACCTGTAACCAACAAAGTCAAGATAGCAATCTTGATAAAAAATTATAATCTAAAATTTGAAAAACAAACTGAATATATTGTATGTGGTTCTTTTTACATTCTAAACTGTGTTATAAAAATTTTGCCTTGGCTTACTTATAGATGAAAAATAAAACTGGTTGCACTAATATATCTTGTATGACATAATGGTTGGGTAACAGTGTTGTACTAAAATGGGATATAATTTATTAATTTACACAGTATAAAAACTTATTGGAATAGATTCTGTAAGTTCCAAGCAAGTTTCTTATTGTCACTGGTAATATTTACTTCACAATGTCCATTTTAATATTTATTTTTTCATACTTTTTAATATAAATTTTAAGGCAATAGCATGAATACATGAAGACATAAGATAATAAATGAAACTATAGCTCTTTGTAACTTAAAAGAGGGCAAGATAAAGGGGCACAGTAGCACAGTATAATTTTACATTTTAACATAAGTAGATGACAATATTTGGGAAAACTAAGGAAATATGGAAAGTTAGACAAAAATACTGATTTAGGGCTAGAAACAATATTTATATTTTGCAGTGCCCATTATAGGGAAACAGGGCACTGCTGTATTTTTAAAGCACACTTTAGAAAGACTTCACTTGAGAAAGCTCAATTTAGAAGGACTTCACTTTCTAAAGTGTACCCTAGAAATACAGCAATGCCATGTTTTTCTAAAATGAACAGAAAGAAACTTTCTAACTCTCTAACAGCAAGGCTTAAAATCTGTGGGGAATGTGAATGAGGAAAAAGACTATTGTTCACGGAGTTCAATGAATCATATTTGCTGAGTACTGAGTTATTAAACCCAGCAAACAGGATTCACTTTGTGGCATAAGAAAGAGGGAAGCGCGTTCCATCACAATCTCAAGATGAAATATTAAAGACTTCCGTCCTTCTCTCTCTGACACACACACGGTAATTGAGGCAAGGAAAGTGAGAGAAATGTAAAGTACAGACTCTGACAAATGTGGTGAAGGTTCTCTGTGGACATGATGCATTTTGAACAATCTGAAGACAAGCAAATTCATAATTTTAGTATTTCAGCAGATTAACTGGTATTAAAAGGGGGTAAGATTGGCAGCAGCTTTATTTTAATCATGCACCAGAACAGTAGCAACAAAAACACACAAATCGAAGTTGCAAATGGTTTCATTGATTACTGTGAACTGTCCTCCACACACAAGAAAACAACAATCTAAATTTGTTAGCTCCTCAAACTTGGATTAGTTTTCAGGAGTATTTTATAAATGCGTGCTACAAAGGCAGGAAACAAGGAACTCCCAGACCACTTCCAAATTTAAAATTATATAATTTTTCATTGAAGAATTATTTTCTTAATAAAGATAATTGTTTCATAATAAAACTATTTTAATGCTATATAAAGACAACGCGGATAAAAAATCACTAGCAAGAGAATTAGTAAACAATGCATAGCAACATATACACATATAAATACATATACACACACATATGTATACATACTAGATCTGTACGTATATAATCGGAACTATATATTAGTAAGAACAATAAAAATCATGCAATATCTCAAATGTGGAAATAAAAATGCTGAGCCAATGCTAGCTTAGAGAAACTGAGAGGTCAGAAGAGACTTTGAGTTTTACCATCTGCTGGATCATTCAAGCATTTCACAACTTCCTTCCAGTAACAAATCTATGCTGTTTTATTTGTTCCAAGAATTTTTAAAATAGATGAGAGAGGTGAAAGCAGTTGAAAATGCTCAAAGTTTTATTCCATTTAAGGGGTTATTATTAAGGCAATATTGCTCATTAAAGGAATTTTAATGGCTTAAAAATTAAAGCTTTTAAAGTCAAGAACTTTATCCCTTTGGAAGTTTTAGCAATTTAAACTTGAATAATTTTCATGACCAAAATAGCCACAAAACTATAATGTTACAATTATATTGGCACCATCTGACCTAAATATTAAATATTGAAACACATTCAACACTAATGAAGTGCTCTATATATACAAGTAAGCTTCTGGTCAGGGTGTTACTGTCATCAATTTTCTTCTTATACTGTCCTTACTTTTCTCATGCTTCTCCACAGAAATTCCCACCAAGAGGCAAAGCCTCACTGCATACTCTTAGGTATGGAACAAGGGTTTGGGATCAAACAGTCTGCCATTTCATTCTGGTCTCTGCTACTTATTACCTCTTCCTTGAATCTGTATTTTTAATCTAGAGTTTCTAAGAGTTGTGATGAGGATCAAATGAGATATCAGGCAGAATAGTCTTTGCTGAATGGCTAACGTATGACACATATATACTAAGTACTGAGTAAATGGTGGTTATTTTTGGTATTGCTGATTTGGGCTTGGATTTTAATTTGTTTATTTTTTAATTGAATGTTGCATATGTATTTATCCAGTCACACAATGTTTTCTAAATGTTCATCATACTTTCTAAAAAGAAAAAGTACACTGAAAGTTAGCTATTACTAAATAATAAATATACACCAGATGAGAGAATACATATTATGAATTAACTGAGAATAAGCATGCACTAAGTAAGTGGTAAAGTGAAACAAATTCAGTCTATACAGCAGAAAATAGAAGGAGGTTGTTTCTACTGGCAGTCATAAGGCTAGAGCATGTTGGGACATAATTCTTCTTTACTAGATACAATGTTTATTATAAAAGTATACTCAGTAGATGTTTTATTCTGTGTTTCTGTAACTAAACAGAAATATGTGGAAATTGTGGAATTGGGCAAGAAATGGAATGAGAAGATTCAAGAGATAATCCAACAGATATGTCCAAGAAGAAAAAGTCCAAGAAAATAATAAATTAGCATTATGCAACCTCTAGTGTTCATAGCTTTTTTAAATAACAATATTAATCAATGAAATACACATATGTACATCTGTTCTATGCCAAGAACATCACAGTTAGCTTGGTACCTGAAACAGAGAGATGAATAAGACTCTCTGTATAAAAATATCACAGACATTCATTCTATTGAGAGAAAAACACACAAACTAAGAATGACAAAATAAGACACATACAAGTAACAAAATGTGTAAAGCATATATTTATAAAATAAACACACAAAATATTGTTCATTTCATTAAAATGTTATCTCCATTTATCTTGATATATATAGCCTTTCAGTCAAATTTTATAATTTATTATTAGGTATAGAACCATAAATATAGAGAGAAGTTTTTCAATAATAAAAATATTCCCAATGGAAAATGGCCATGGATACTTGGTTTCAGTATCAGTGAGATTATAGGGATTGGTACAGATACTTGTGAACTAAAAATATCACACTGTTTAAAGGCAGTGGACAACAGCAGGCTCAGCATTACCAAATTGTCTCATTTTTTTGAGTAGAAATAAATTTTGGTATTTTAATGTGCAAAGCCTTTAACAATGTTTAATTCAAAAAAAGTGACTAAGAAAAAATTTTCAAATAAAGTTTTAAAAAAACTCAAAATTATGTCTGTGGGTAGAATCAATGTTCAGATTTCTGCTGTTTGATCCTGAACTAAAGGAATTATAAAAGGGAAGTATGAGGAAGAGCTCTGCAGAAACTATAGAAAATTGGAAGATACAGAAAGAACACTGAGGAAAAAGCTACTCTCCTTGATTTTCTACAGAAAATTAGGTCAGGTATAAATAACATATTCTTAGCCAGATGAGGAACTTTTAAATCAGTGAAATCATATAACGGCTTCTTTGGAGGCCTTAATATTTTATCTGTTTGGGATTATTTAAATGAAGCCATTTTAAGTGTGTCTTATTTTTCGAAGTATGTTTTGTGGACTTTCCAACTGTAATCACAGATGTGATTGTTAAAATGCAGATTCCCAGACAGCTTTCCAGATACGGAATCAAATATTTTTGGTTCAGCACAGGAATCTGATGTTTTTAAAAAGTACCTCTAGTTAACTTTAATACAAAGTACATGTTGAGAATTATATCACTGGACTCACAGTTACCAAAGACACTTCTTGAGTTTGAGACTTTGAGTCCCACTTACACTCATGAGTACCTGGGAACTGGAACCCAAGAGACTTGTATTTACAACAAGTGTAACTAGGTGATATTAATGTGTCTTCAGCTACATGGAGGCTATACCTTATTGCATTATATAGTCTTCCTTCTCATTATGAATTTTCCTTGAATGCCCATTTTTACACTTAAAACGAATAATTTAAAAGCTTATGACTTTTTTGTAAAATGACATTTCTAGCCGAAATACTTGTTTAAATTCAGCATAGAAAAAGAAAACCTAGTTCACACGTGATCTGTCATTAAAGATCACTAATGTTGATAATGAATTTTATTGCATCTTTTAGAAACATGTTTTTTTTTTTTTTTGTTTGTTTGTTTGTTTTAAGTAGGGACCGGATTTCACCATGTTGGCTGGCCTGTCTTGAACTCCTGACCTCACATGATCAGCCTGCCTTGGCCTCCCAAAGTGCTTGAATTACAGGCGTGAGCCAGTGCACCTGGCCTAAAACCATGACTATGTCATAAACATCACCAGAGTCCTAAGAATATTGTGGAGATTCTTTCCAGTAGATGGTAGCCACTGAGCAACTAACTGATGAAATTTTAGATCTTCACGATGTCAAATGTAGGACTTTATTAATTACCTAACTTCTGTGTGAATCTGCCTTTGAATAGTAAAACTGTGTTTCACAAGCAATCTTACTCAGAAGTAAATTATATTAATATACGATAAAGACAACATACACTTTTGCTATACGGAAACTTGCTATATCATGAGGTCTTCCTTCCATGGAGCTAAAATTTTTGTGACCTGAGTACCTGGACTTCATTTGAGTGAGAAAATGAAACTAAGAAATTGTTATTAGCATTGATGAACAACATAGCATACAACATTAGCCATCATTACTACATATTAAAAAGTAGGTTTAAAAGAAAAGGAAGAAGAGTAAGAATAGGAGAAAGACGAGGATATGGAGTGTAATAAGAATCACAGACTGTCCAAATAAGTATAGGAAAGGAGAGTAGTCAGCCCAACCGTAACTTTGTTTTCAAGAAATATTAGAAGATTGGGGAATTCTTCTATATATTCTACTTCCAATTTAACATGTTCTAAAGTTCTTCTGTTTGTAAGTCTAATATGAGAAGAGGTAACATATTTCGGTATCTCCTATTTTCTGTAGACAAAGTATGTAGATTAAGTACATGAGTATTTGAGGTTAAAATGGATCTATTAAAATGACAGTGTAAGTATCTGTTTGACTGGAGCAAAAAACATGCATATCCTTCCTAAAGTGCTAAAGTGATATTTAGGTTTCTACAAATGCCCTATTAAGTTTAGTTATATTCCTCATCTGAAACACTTTGCACATACAGATAGTAATAGCCTACTAGCCTTACGTTGGAACATACATTGTGATGTAGAACCAGGAAATATTTCAGGTAAACTCATTCTTAGCAGTGATAAATGATTATGAAGTTGTGTTTCATCAGTGTGATTGCTGTGAGCACCAAGAACATGCAAGTAGCTTGGTTAGCATAATGTGTAACAGAGTAAGAATATCACAAATGTGAATTACTATGATTATAATGATGATTATCATTATTATGGTTTGATTAGTAATCTCTGTATGTAAACAGACAAACATATTCTAATAACAGATTTATGTTATCTACTTTAGTGTGTGTGTGTGTGCCTGTGTGGGTGTGTAGGCACTAAGGAGCAATAATGAGTTTGCTACATGTTATGTATTTCTAGAACAACTGTGTTGAAAGACTGTTACAAAAGTACATGCCTTAACAAACTAATAGATACTTTGGTGTCTAAATAAGCTCACTATAGAGCAAAATACATGAACACACACAGAGGTGGCTATATGTGAAGACAATGGCAGCATGTTATTCCATATGAAAAAAATAATCTGTATCTGCAGATAAAATGGTACTCCAGGAAGATATCAAAGCATACAATGGATGTTTTCATTAAAAGAAAATATGTAGTATGAATTTTTAAAATTTGCAGTCCATGTTACTCATTAACTCTATTTTTAACAAAATGTTTCCTTTTGCATAGAGAAGAAAGTCAAACACTGATCTTCACTATTAATAGTTAAGAATCTGAAAACATCTTACATTTCATTAGCAGGTTTAATATAACTTAAAAATAAAATTTTAAATAAAAGACAATTCAATTGAAGGTCCCTCCTGGAGGAGCCTGTGAGGATACTAATATAGACTCTACCTCCTCAAACTTTAACTTCAAAGAGATTTTAAAGAAGTCATCAATTCTGTCGCATGGCATACTGGGATACCATCTGTTCATAGGATTGAAAAAAAGTAAGTCACCTAAAGGAAGGAGGGTTGATAATTCATTAATTGGGATAAGAGAGGAAATGGCAAGAGAAACAGGTATGGTTTCACAGTGACATTGAGATAAGTCTCCAAGGCTGAAGGATTATAATTATTACATGTAGTGATATTGATGAGAAACATGTCGCTTCTCCCTTAGTTTTGTGTGTGTACTCTTGTAACATATTGTTCATGTTTTAAGTAAGTAGTGGGAATGAGGAATGACGGGGTGCAGGAATGTTACATAACGGATTTCTTCCCACCAAAGGTACTCTAAATTAAATAACATGCTTGCTTTGCAAAAGTGACCTCAAGGTAAGTGTCTAGCTTCCACCATTACCACTATACCCCACCTCTAACTAAATTACCAACTTTAATTTACTGGGCTGCAACACTAGAACAACCATAGCGTGGACCAAATTTACATTATTTTTTCTACCTCCTGTCTGTATTCTTCTAGAGTCCTTAACCTATGTTCTAAATCTGGGACTGGGCTTCTAAGAGTAGGTTCACTGATTGTGTCATCCCCACCCCCTGATTTTTGTAAGGCGGAAAGGTTAAGAATGCTTTTTACATTTTTAAATATATGGGGAAAAATTAAAAAAAAAAACAGGTATATCTTGACATGGGCAAATTACATAAAATTTAAATTCAAATGTGTACAATATTGTTCCCCTTTTAAGGACGTACTGGTGATGATTTTCACACTACAGCAGAGTTAAGTTGTTGCAACAGAGACGATGTGGCCCACAAAAGCCCTAAAGATTTACTTTGTTCTTACAGAAAAGGTTTGCTGACCCCTAGTCAATAACTTATTTTGGATAAACAAATTTTTCAGGAAAATAATACTCTGAACCTATGATTGTAGAGTAATGGGAAAATTAGGCCAAGATTGATAAAAATACCAATCTTATTATTATACAATCACATATCATATAGGAAAAATATGATACAATGGATTTAGAATATGAGACGGGAATTTGACTGATAAAAAGATTCTAATATTTCTAGCCTTATAAATAAAACTGTGCCTAAATGAAACTTTCAGGGAAAATCATCATGTAAGACAAATTACAAGGGTTGGTTTCTAATACTGATTCTTTTTACTTTTTTATTGTACTTTGGGCTCTGGGATACATGGGCGCATCCTGCATCCTGCAGGATTAATGCATAGGTACATACATGCCATGGCGGTTTGCTGTCTCCCTCCCCCCAACCCTGTCACCTACATCAGGCTTTTCTCCTGGTCTTATCCCTCCCCAACCTCCCTGCCCCATACTGTCCCTCCTCCCCCTCCCCTCCACCCCCCCTCACCTACCCCAGTAAGTGTTGTTCCCTTCCCTTTGTCCAAGTGTTCTCATTGTTCAACACCTGCCTATGAGTGAAAACATGCAGTGTTTGGTTTTCTGTTCTTGTGTCAGTTTGCAGAGAATGATGGTTTCTAGATTCATCTGTCTCTACAAAGGACACAAACTTGTCATTTTTTATGGCTGCATAGTATTCCATGGTGTAGATATGCCATGTTTTCTTTATCCAGTCTATCATTGATGGGCATTTGGGTTGGTTATGATACATACCACTGAGAAAGTGAGGCAGAAATTGTTGTTAGAATATAATCATAATAGGCCAACTTGTACTGTAAAGCTTTATTATTTGTATGTTTTTGATACCCCCTGTAGGATTATCTGTATTTTGCAAAAGAATTGCAATGTGTAACATAAACAGAGGTAGTCTATGTTTCCACTGTCATTCTAAGGGATCTATTATCAATACAATGCCTCCTTTTTCCCCCTTTACTGAAAACCTGTGTATAAAACACTCTACCATGCTTTCCTGAAACATAAAGGAAGATTTCATACTAGTTTAATAAAGGAGTGAGAATAAAATTATTCAATCTCCTAATATTCAATGGAGGAAAATATATATTCCTTTTTAGGAAGACATAAACATAGCAAGCTTAAGTAAATTCTGTTCCCTAAAGTTTACTGTGTAGGTGAAGGAAATTATTTTCATTTATATAAAATTATATACTTGTAATTTATTTTAAGTAAGCCCAGTTGGTCATAATCTGATTCACTCACACATGCAACATTTTGTTGTAATTATTTGCTTAACCAAAGCAATATTCATCAAAGATGGATTAATGCTAGGACTATTTTATTTCAGGTAAATGAACATCTATTGATTAGTGACCTTCCAAACACCATGCTAGCAACAATAATTAGTTATGAATACATCCTCTAGTGCATATTAAATGGTTCAATTTATTAAATATGCTGATCTCTGCATACCTCAAGATTATTTTTTAAGAAAAGTTTACTTTGCATAAGAAAGTAAAGATGAAATATGCAAACACTACGTTTACTAAAACTTCACCAAACACAAGCTCCCTTGGAGGCCCATTGTTCTGAATTGTTGCACCCTCTTAAAATGAGACATTTTAAGCAGATAACCCAATTTACTTTTTCAAACAATGTAAAATGTCCAGTATCTGTGTAATTCTCTGCCTCTGAACACAGGAGTCACTATCCATTTTTTTACTGTTTATTCTAAGAGGAAAATTGTTTCTTCTCTTTTTAAAAGTATATTCCTTCAGCATTATTTTTACTTCTAAACTTCTTAGATTTTCTCCTCAAATCCCATTTTTTCTCTGCACAATCTCATCCTTCTTTAGCAGGAATCTCTCACTGGTAATTAAACAGAGTCACACAGAAAAGAATGAATGCTAAAATGTGGGCAGAAAGAAACAGAAGCGAATAAATATTCTTCAGGAAAGAAAACGAAACACTATTTGTCAGGAAGATAGTACAGGAGAATAAACATTAGAGAAAGGGTGACTGATAGGGTCAAACGTTGCAAGGAATGGAAAGAGGTATTTTTTTAATTAGCAAAGGGGAGGATCATTTTTCAACACTGAGTTAGAGTTATTACTGAGAAATTAAAATTTAAGTTCCCTTTGTGGTTTTCTGTACTTATTAAATCACCAGCTCTTCTTATAAGGTGGGTGATACTGGCTAAGAATGAGATTCTGTGGGGAAGGCTACTGAACATACTTTGATGAACAAAGGGACTGCAAAGGAGCACCATCCCTGTCACAGGAGGAGACACTCTACTCTGAATTTGTGAGGGGGTATGTGGAGGCCAATGTCAATGCTCTATGTGTCTACCCAAGGCAATTTATATGTATGTATGAGTATATTATAAGGGGAAGCCCTGAGTTATTAGACCTCCCTGGCTTTTCCTCTCTCTGACAAGCAACACTGTAGCTCTAGGGAAGCTGAGTGCTGGAGAGAACCTTGATTTTGGTAAAAACAGTAACTGGTGATAAGATTGAAATTTTGTTTTCCATGAGTTCTGGTGATACAGCATTCTGGCTTGTTTTAGGTCATTTGTCCTAATCCTCTTAACCTATTCAACAAACTACTCTAAATAGTTCTCTTTATTCCAAACTTTTGCTGTCAAAATCAGTGTAACCTGTTTATTTATTTTTCCCAATGCCAATTTGTGAGTTAATCAGTGGCTAATTCCCCTGTACACTATCTCTTAGGTCTGTGAGTTCTTTCTATTTCCACCAGTGTCGTTCACAACCTCTTCTTCATGGTGTCTTTTAAAGCAGATTCTTTATTTTCATTCTCCCAAGACCAGCTCCATCTCACCAACTGCTGTCAGATACATTTTCTTCAAATGTCACACTTCCTTTCAGGTTAGTTCTTTGATTGAATGCCTATGTGATTCCCATTACCTCGAAATAAAGTCCAATCTCATCAACTTAATTATTCAGAGTTTTGTTGAATTGATTTTCCTTTCCCTGCATGACTTTCCATTACTCTATTCAAGGTAGACGAGTTTCCACCATTGTGCTGACTTCTTGCCCTGAAATCACTACACACAGCCTTATCCACCAAAGCAAGACATTTATTAATGAAGTAAAACTCTTGTTCTGGGTTGTCTATTGGTCTTCTCTGACCGTTTGGTGGCAGAAGCTCTGCATATGTCCATCTTGCCTAGACAGTGATGTGCAAATTAACACAACCAAAAAACGTCAAATTATGGTTCCTTTAATATATTTTATAAGCATTATTATTAAAAGACTTTTTCAGTTTGACTAACTTTTTATATAATGATATCTACTTTATAACATGTAAGGATTAAGTGGATTTTTATAACATGCATAGAACTGTGCTGAGAAAAATATGAATGTTCTAACGTTGTTACTGATTGTTATTGTTATTTTATTGCTATTTTTTAATCAGCAGGGACAAATGTTGACTCAACTATTTCTTTGGTGAGAAATAATGCCATATTTGGGACTCTTCAAGCCCAGTCTCTTTTGGCTTGGGACACTAAACTATGTAAGTTGATCCTCATTAGTTAAAATGTAAACCACATTCCATTTTCATTTTCTTAATCAAGATGAAGATATTTGGCTTCCAAGCCATTAAAATTTTTATGAACAATTCTCTGTAAAAGCATTTACTTCTGGTATAGAAGACTACTAGTTATGCACTGCTAACAATTACTAGGCTCCATTAGCTACCTGCTTTGATCTAGGTTGTCAGGAACAGGAAGATTTGGAAACCATTGATGGTTTATATGTTGACCATACAAAAATACTATATTTTAAGATGAAATCATATGCCATTATTTTACCAAGATTAACTGTAGGGACTACAAGGAAAGAACAGAGACTACATGCTCGGATACATTAAAAAATCTTTTCAAAAATCCAAAGAAAATCATAGGTTTAGATTATAAAGAGTCATAAGGTAATAAGGCATTATTTTTGCTCATATGGAAATACGTTAACTAGTTTTATAACATTGTTTCTCCACAGAAGTATTTATACATCTATTTGGTTACTCAAAATAGGGTAAAAAATTATAATGCTCTAAATGAAATTTGGCATGAAACATCTCTTAAATTTGGATTTATAGTGCAGGAACAAAAAAGAAAGGGAAGTGTGGTGAAAATATTTAGAACCATTTGTCTAGAGTTTACTTTCTATTTTAAAAGAATCTGTAGCAAAACTATTACAAAATATAAAACTGCTGATTGCCTTGAATTTGTTACCTCATCCCAAGTTATGAACATTAAAAGTTTCATAAAGAAATAAAGTAAGACACTTATTAAAAATGGTAAGACAGATCTTAGTAAGATACTGCAGTAGGGAAGAGAGACTTCAGTGAAAGCTGGGCTCAACTCTGATAAAACTCTGATAAAATCCCTACTTTAGCATATTCCAGTATTTAAACAAACAAAGTGTTTAAATGCTGGAATACGCTAAAGTAGGGGTTTCCAATCCCTGGGCCATGGACCAGCAGGGGTCTGTGGCCTGTTAGGAACTAGGCTGCATAGCAGGAAGTGAATGGTGAGTGAGCAAGTAAAGCTTTGTCCATAGTTACAGCTGCTCCCCATCACTGGCATTACCGCCCAGCTCTGCCTCCTGTCAGGTAAGTCACAATATTACATTCTCATAGGAGTGCAAACTCTATTGTGAACTGAGCATATAAGGGTTCTAGGTTGCCTGCTCCTGATGATCTGTCACTGTTCCCATAACCCCCACATAGGACAGTCTAGTAGATGGAAAACAAGCTCAGGGCTCCCACTGATTCTACATTATGGTGAGTTGTATAATTATTTCACTATATATTACAATGTAATAAGGTATGCAATATGTGTAATGCACTTGAATCATCCTAAAACCATCCCCCCATCCCACTGGGTTCACAGAAAAAAATGTCTTCCATGAAACCGGTCCCTGGTGCCAAGACGACTGGGGACCACTATGCTAAAGCAAACGTACCAAAGCACTTTGAGTGAAGGATCAATGTGATTAGGCCAGTTGTATTTGTTAACTGGCACTTACAGAAATAAAATTCCTACTTAACCACAGAGATTGGGAGATAGAGGCCCTATCTTTCTCATTGGTTATGTTTCAAGACGAGGTCTCCCAGGTCCTTTAGATAGATATTCCCGAGTTGAAGGTACATTTCACAGGATAAACAAAGGACTTACAAGTTTCCTAAAGTAAATTCTCTAAGAAAAGGGAAGTCTGGGACTCATAGCCAATGATATGGTTTGGCTCTGTGTCCCTACCCAAATCTCATCTTCTAGCTCCCATAATTCCCATGTTGTGGTAAGGACCCAGTGGGAGATGACTGAATTATTTGGGAGGGTGTTTCCCTGCTGTTCTCATAATAATGAATGGGTCTCATAAGATGTGATGGTTTTAAAAACGGAAGTTTGTCTGCACAAGCTCTCTCTCTTTGCCTGCTGCCATCCATGCAAGATGTGATTTGTTCCTCCTTGCCTTCCACCGTAACTGTGGGGCTTCCCCAGCTAAGTGGAACTGTGAGTTCTAAACCTCTTTCCTTTTGTAAGTTTCCCAGGCTCAGGTATGTCTTTATCAGCAGCATGAAAATGAACTAATACAGTAAATTGGTACCAGTAGAGAGGGGCCTTGGTGAAACTATACATGAAAATGTGGAAGCAACTTTGGAACTGGCTAACAGGCAGAGGCTGAAACAGTATGCAGGGCTCAGAAGAAGACAAGAAAATGTGGGAAATTTTGGAACTCCATAGAGACTTGTTAAATGGCTTTGACAAAAATGCTGATAGTGATATGAATAATAAGGTCCAGCCTGAGGTGCTCTTAGGTGGAAATGAGAAACTCGTTGGAAACTGGAGCAAAGGTGGCTCTTGTGATGTTTTAGCAAAGAAACTGGCAACATTTTTCCCCTTCCCTAGAGATGTGTGGAACTTTGAACTTGAGATGATTTAGGGTATCTGACAAAACACATTTCTAAGCAGCAAAGCATTCAAGACGTGATTTGGGTGCTGTTAAAGACATTCAGCTTTATAATCGAGGTGGAACACGAATATGTGGAAAATCTGCAGCCAATGTGATAGAAAAGAAAATCCCATTTTTCTGAGGAGAAATTCAAGCAGGCTGCAGAAATTTTCGTAAGTAACAAGGAGCCTACTGTTAATCCCAACACAATAGGGGAAACATATCGATCTGCACAGTGGGCCCTCATACCACAGGCCTGGAGGCCCAGGAGAAAATGGTTTCATGGCCTGGGCCCAGGGTCCCCATGCTGTGTGCAGCCAGGGACTTGGTGCCCTGCTTCCCAGCCACTCCATCCATGGCTGAAAGGGGACCATGTAAGCTTGGGCCATGGCTTTAGGGGTTGCAAGCCCCAAGCCTTGGCAGCTTCCACGTGGTCTTGAGCCTGCGAGTGCACAGAAGTGAAGAACTGGGGTTTGGAAACCTCTGCCTAGATTTCAGAAAATGTAGGTAAATGCCTGGATGCCCAGCCAGAGGTTTGCTGCAGGGGCCTGGCACTCATGGAGAACCTGTTCCAGGGCAGTGCAGAAGGGAAATGTTGGGTTGGAGCCCCCACACAGAGTCCCTACAGGGGTACCACTTAGGTGAGCTATGAGAAAAAAGCCACCATCCTCTAGACCCCAGAATGGTAGATCCACGGACAGCTTGCACAGTTCACCTGAAAAAGCTGCAGACACTCAATGTCAGCCAATGAAAGCAGCTGGAATGGAGGCTGTTCCCTGCAAAGCCACAGAGATGGAGCTTCCCAAGACCATGGGAACCCACCACTTCCATCAGAATGACATGGATGTGAGACACAGATGCAAAGGGGATCAACTTGGAGCTTTAAGGTTTGACTGTCCCACTGAATATCCAAATTGCATGGGTCCTGTAGTCCCTTTGTTTTGGCCAATTTCTCTCATTTGGAATGGGTATATTTTCCCAATGCCTGTATGCCCATTGTGTCTAGGAAGTAACTCATTTGCTTTTGATTTTACAGGCTCATAGGCAGAAGGCCCTTGCCTTGTCTAGGATAGGACTCTGGACTGTGTACTTCTGAGTTACTGCTGAAATGAGTTGAGACTCTGAGTGACTCTTTGGAAGGCATCGTTAGTTTTGAAATGTGGAAATATGACATTTGGGAAGGGCCAGGGGAGGAACGGTATGGTTTGGCTCTGTGTCCCCACCCAAATCTCATATTGAAGCTTCCAAAATTCCCACATGCTGTGGGAGGGACCTGATGGGCATGATTAAATCATGGAGGCAGATCTTTCCCATGCTGTTCTCATGATAGTGAATGGGTCTCATGAGATCTGATGGTTTTAAAAATCAGAGTTTGCCTGCACAAGCTCTCTCTTTGCCTGCTGTCATCCATGTAAGTTGGGAATTACTTCTCCTTGCTTTCTACCATGATTGTGAGGGTCCCCAGCCATATGGAACTGTGAGTTCTCCATTAAAACTCTTTCCTTTGTTTACTGTCCAGTCTCAGGTATGCCTTTATCAGCAGTTTGAAACTGGATTAATACAGCCGTGTTTTGGCTGAAACAAATAGTAACTTATTTTGGCAATATTGATCTTTCTCAGGGACGCATTTAAGAGAGCTGGCATGTTAACCTGGGACACAACCTTGAACTGCTAAAAGCTGTGCTAGTGTTTGTTCAAGTCTCTTAGTACAGGACATGCACAAAATCATTTGTGCCGAGAATCTGTGGTTTTCCCAGGCCAAGATTAAGGCCCAGTCCCTAAAAAGGCTCAGAGGAGCCTGACTAAACTCTGGTCAAGGAGAGAGTCTTTGTCATAAGAAACTAATAATAATAACTAATATATCTAGGCTACTATTTATCATTCACTGAGCTAGTATTTACAGCATCTTCTTATTTAATTCTTGTATTTCCTCTTGAGAAATATACTAGGGTTACTGCTTTTCTTTCAAATGGGTTAACAGGCTAATTAACTTTTTCATGAATTAATGCTGTCCGCATTTATTTAAACTGTATTTTCGTAAGTTAGCACTAGATACAGGAACCAAGGGAACAGGAGTAGAAGCTCCAAGAAACTGAATGTGTGTGCAAAAGAAAGAATTACTAAACACAAAACATCCATTAAGTTACTATGCACGAGAAGGAGTAGGAAGATGTAGGTCCCTGTTGGCCTTATATTCCCACATGAATTATACATTAACCTATTTCCCGATTTTTGAGGTTTCCAGAGATTTACCAACTTGATATTTCATGAGAGTTTCTTTTTCTGGATTTTCAGTGACATTTCCTCTTACTTTTTTGGCTCTAAAATCATACAAATTTTGTTTTCCACAATCCTCTCATTAAATTTATTTTTACAGATCTTTAATTAAAAGTTACAGGGAAGCAGACAAATCTTAAACTCCATAATACATGGGAAATAATGTTACTTGTATCTTAGAAGTCATGCAAGTAATTCATCTAAATTTAAGTGTCAATTGGAATATGGATACACAATTATTATACATAGATCTTTCATCAATTCAGGGTAGAGTAACCAAACTATCCTTGATGCCTCTCATGTATCAAATACTGTTTTGGGTGCAAAGGATAGAGCAATACTATGACATGGTTCTTGATCTCCAGGAGATCAATATCTGAGAGTCACTTTGGTTATGACCAGAGTTGGTGAGAATGTTAGACTGATATCCATGAGTGGATTTGATAAATACAATGTGGCTGACATCACCTCTGCTCTTACCAAGACTTCCATTTTAGTTCTGATTTTTCCTTTGCTTTAATTAGGAATGGCTTATATTGGGTACACCAAAAATTTACACTAATTATTGAGCATTTCTGCCACTTTAAAAGAGAAGCCCAAGCAGGAAAGAATACACACACACAACACAAATTTTTAAAATATGAGATTCAAAATTCATAGAAAGCTCATGTCAAAGTATCAAATTTGTTGAATTCCCAAGATTGCTAAATCCCCGAATAATTTTCATCTAGCTACAATACTTATTATTTCATCTGAAGAAAGCATATGCTTCAACACAAAACAAGTTGAGTGCAAAACTGTTATGTAGGACTCTGGGAAAACATCAGGCAATTAAAAAATGTTAGCTAATATTTCTGAGTGTTATATTTAATTAAACATTAAATAATTTTATAGAAGTATATTTTAAAAAGAAAGGAAGAAATGTAATATTCCAGAATTAAAGAGAAGATACTTAAAATGTTATTTGACAGAATCCAGCAACACATGAAAAAGTTAATTCACCATGATCAAGGAGGCTCTATTCCTAGGATGCAAAGTTGATTCAACATATGCAAATCAATAAATTTGATTCATCTCATAAACAAAACCTAATAACCATATGATTATCTCAACAGACTCAGATCAACCTTTTGATAAAATTCAGTATCCTTTTATGATAAAAACCTAAAACCAGGCATTAAAAGAACAAACCTCAAAATATTAAGAGCCATTTATGACATATGTAGAGTGAACATGATACTGAATGGACAAAATCTGGAAGCACACCCCTTGGCAACTGGAGCAAGACAATAATGCCCACTTTCACCATTCCTATTCAACATAGTACTGGAAGTCCTAGACAGTGCAATCAGGCAAAAGAAAGAAATACAAGGCATCTAAATAGGAAAAAAAGCAAATTAACTCTTTGCTGATGACATAATTCTATACCTAGAAAACTCTAAAGAAAAGGGATCAATTCTAGATCCTAGAATTGATAAGTAACTTCAGTAAAGTTTCTGGATCCAAAATCAACATACCAAAATCAGTAGCATTTCTATACACCAATAATGTTCAAGTTGAGAGCCATATTAACACCACAAACTCATTTACAATACCCACAAAAAATAAGGTAGAAATGTGTTTAACAAAGGAGGAGAAAGTTTTCTAGGAGAATTACAAAATGTTCCTGATTGAAATCATAGATGAAACAAATGGAAAAAAACATTCTATGCCCATGGATGGGAAGAATTAATATCATTAAAATGGCCATGATACCCAAAGCAATTTATAGATTCAACACTATTCCTATCAAACTATCAACTATGTTTTTCCAAGAACTAGAAAAAGTCTTCTAAAATTCATATGGAACTAGAAAAGAAATTGCATAGCTAAAGAAATCCTAAGAGAAAAAAATTGAAGGCATCACATTACCCGTCTTCAAATTGCATATAAGGCTACTTTAAAACAGCATGGTACTGTCACAAAAACAAACACATAGACACAAAAACACATAGAGAATAGAAATAAAGCTACACACAACCATTTTATCTTCAACAGAGTTGACAAAAATAAGCAATGGGGAAAAAACTTTCTGTTCAGTAAATGGTGGTAGAGTAACTGCCTAGCCATATACAGAAGAATGAAATGCATCCCTGCCTTTCATCATATACAAAAATCGTCGCAATATAAACATGAGACTTAAAATTACACAACTGCTAGAAGAAAACGTAGGACATGTCATTCTGGACATCAGCCGTGGCTAAGAATTTAAGTCCTCAAAAACAAAATTGCAAAAATGAGTATTACAAAAAGTAAAACTGGCAATTGGTACCTTAAAAACCTTCTACACCTCAAAACTATCAACAAAGTAAACAGATAACCTACAGAATGGGAGGAGATATTCATAGATTATGCATCTGACAGAAGTCTAATATCCAGAAGCTATAAGGAATTTAAGCAATTCAAAAGTGAAAAAACAAACTCATAGAAAAGTGAGAATACATGGAGACACACTACTCCAAGGAAGACTTAAAAGCGACCAGTGAACATATGACAAATGCCCTACATCTCTAACCATCAGAGAAATACAAATCAAAACAAATATGAGATACCACCTCACATCAATTAGAATTATTATTAAAATGTCAAAAAATAACACCATGAGCAAAAGCTCACTGAGGCCTCCCTAGAAGCTGAGAAGATGCTGGGGCTGTTCTTCCTCTATAGCCTGCAGAACCATGAGCCAATTAAATCTCTCTTCATTATAAATTACCCAGTCTCAGGTGTTTCTTTTTAGTGATACAAGAACAGCTTAACACAGTTGGTGAAGCTGTGGAGAAAAGGGAACAGTTATACACTCTTGGTTTGGATGTAAATTAGTTTAGCCTCTATGGAAAGCAACCTGCAGATTTCCAAAAGAAGTTAGAACTACCATTGGACACAGCAATTACATGACTAGGCGTATACACAAAGGAAAATAAATCATCTTAAGAAAAAAGAACACATTAATTTGTGTGTTCCATCATAGCACTAAACACAAAAGCCAAGTATATCGGTTTGTTTTCACACTGCTATAAAGCACTGCCTGAGACTGGGTAATTTACAAATGAAAAAGGTTTAATCAATTCAGCATAGCTGGAGAGGACTCAGGAAACTTACAATTATGGCAGAAGACAAACAGAAAGCAACTCACGTTTCTCCCAAAGAAGCAGGAAGGCGAATGGACGCAGGAGGAACCACCACACGCTTATAAAACCATCAGGTCTCACGAGAACTCATCCACTATCACGAGAACAGCAATGGGGGAACCACCCCCCATGATTCAACTACCTCCACCTTGGCTCTCCCTTGACAGGTGGGGATTATGAAGATTATGAGGATTACAATTCAAGATGAATTTCAGGTGAGGACACAGCCAAACCTTATTATCAAGACATGGAATCAACTAGATGCCCATGGATTGGATAAAGAAAATGCCTTATATACACCATGAAATACTACACAGCCATAAAACAAGAATGAAATCTTGTACTTTGCAGCAATATGGATGCAGCTGAAGGCCATTATCCTAAGCAAATTAATGCAGGAAGAGAAAACCAAATACTGCATGTTCTAATTTATAAGTGGGAGTTAATCATTGGGTACACATGGACATAAATATGGGAACAGTAGCACTGGGAATTACTATAGAGGGAAGAATGGTAGTGGGCCAAGGTCTGAAAAATTACCTATTGGGTACTATGCTCACTATCTAGGTGAAGGGATCAATCACACCCCAACACTCAGTGTCAATATGTGCCTAAACTCTTTTTATGTCTCAAACCTGCACATGTGCCCCCTGAATCTAAAGCAACAGTTGAAAGCATAAAATATAAAATAAAATACATCTTCAATTGGCATAAAAAAGAAAATATAGAATTATGTTAAAAATTAAACATTGGGAAAACTGTGTGAGGAGCATATGTGGATACTCTATTGTCTTGGCAACTTTAAAGCGAATTTATTTCCAAATAAAAATTTATATTAAAGTTATCCATTAAAATTTCAATTAACAATATTTATAACTTAAAGAGAAAATTCAATGTGTCTCAAGAATAAGGGGACCACTGACATCCTTCTTCTTCCATTCTGAGGAAGATCATAAAACATAAGCACTTGTGCCTGCCCCAACGCTAGATCAAAAGGTCAACACACAAATCTATTAATCACTCATCTAAAATTATCAAACCCAGAGATAGTCCACAGACTTCAAAGTCAGACCTGAATCATACCTCAAAGGACTTGAATAATAAGTTCCAACAAAAACAAAACAGCAACAGTTGTTTTAGGAGGAAATGTGTATACTTTAAAGGTCAGCAAAGAGCAGTAAGTGACAAATAGCCTGAATTCCCACTAATGGAAATACTAAAAAAGAAACAAGGAATGAAAAGTATATACTTACCTATACAAATGAAATTGTAAACTAAAGAGAATCTCAGTTTAGTAGATTAAAGCTGAAGTTTTGACTACAATTTCCATTTGGTCTAACACCATAACGGAGTATAGAGACTGAAAAAAGCCCAAGTAAATGAGACGCATTTCTGTTGAAGGAGTCAGATTATTGATTTTTTAAATGGAGTAACCTGAAGAAGGGAGGCTGCATAATCCTGACAGAGAGCAAAGTAAAGAGTAAAGGGGCATCCGTTGGAGATTTTCTTCTTCTGAATGCCTTGGGTTCTATGAAAATCCTTTTGTGAGATGCAAAGGATTTTGGGTTGCGGGCAGAGCTTGAAATCTTTCCCTTTATATTTTTAAAGTTTTTTTAGAAGTTGCCCTAATCATTTAGTAAGGAGGTTTGCATGAACCTGACAGTTGCAGGGTTTGTTTTGTAAAAAATAAGAAACACGAGTATCACAGATCAAATGAAGAAAGCTGGTTGTTTTACCCATTATTAATGCAGAGAAGCAAAGTAGTGAAATGTGTGGGCCCTGTCTAGGTTCAACAAGGAGACACATGAAAGCCCAGAGTACCTGACAGTGGAGAACTTCTTGACCTTGTGAAGAAGGTGCAAAAAGTAAAATGGAACGGAAACTGTGTAAATTTGTCCTCTCCACACAAACACTGGCTCAGTGAGGGAAATGGGAGTCTTGGTGATCTCCAAAGTTTCAGAATATATAAACTATCTATCTGTAAATCAATTATGCCCCCAACCCAATGCGAATGAATGTAGAGAGATCTCTTCCCATAGAGAGATCTCTCTGCAATAAGCATGAAGATCTGAAACACTGAACCTAAATCATAAAAAGAGTTTAGGCACCTATTAGAAACATTTAAGAGACAATGTCTTTGACAGCATAATTGTACATAAATCAGCCAGAACTTTCCATGACCCCATGGAAAGCTGATATTCCAATATGTCCACACACCAGCCATGAATCTATTTCTGGCTACTGGAGCCATTCTTTAGCTTCATAAATACCTTCCATTACTTTCAGGTTTCTCGTATCCACACCTAAATGACTACATTAGACTCTTGTAAACTTGTTTCAGGAGTAACCTTGATTCTTACCAAAAACAATTACGAATTTCGAAAGGATGAAACTTTTTATAAGTTAAATTATAAAATCTTGACACTGCTTTCTATACTTAGAAATATCATGCATATTATATATCATTATAGCAAATAACAATTTTTAGAAATGATTAAAGTCTCAAAGTGTTCCTTTCTTGAAAGCAGCAGGTAAAATTTGCAATAACTATGAAAACTAAATAATATTTTATTCATTTTAATTCATGAAGGTCATATAAATCTCTGGACTTACTGTATTTTTTTTTTTGAGACAAGGTTGCTCTCTGTTGCCCAGACTGGAGCACAGTGATGCCATCTTGGCACACTGCAACCTCTGACTCCTAAGTTCAAGGGATTCTTCTGCCTCAGCTTCCCAAGTAGCTGGGATTACAGGTTCCCACCACCACACCCAGCTATTTTTTTTTAATTTTTATTTTTAGTAGAGATAAGGTTTCACCATGTTGGCCAGGCTAGTCTCAAACCCCTGACCTCAGACGATCTGCCCACCTTGGTCTCCCAAAGTCCTGGGACCCTTCCTTATTGCATTTTATCTAAAACATGTATTTTCATTTGGAAAAAGGAGAATTGTTTATTAATCTAAGCATGCTTTTAGAATACAGAATATGCCTGCAATTTTCTTACAAGGGGCTAAAGAGAATGGAAAGGAAAATTAATAAAAGGAAAAGAGACTTAGAAAAAAATTATATATATATATATAATTTATAACTTTTGGTGATTAGAAGAGTTACTTTTAAAGATGCCTATGCATATACATTATCTTCCAACTACTTCAGCTGTAGATATACTAAAACAAGCACTTTAACTTCACATAAATAAAAGACACATGGTTAGACACCTTTACATTTAGAAACTGCTGCTTATTTTTATCTACACTCCTAAAATGTCATATAATATCTGATGTCACTGCCTTGGAAAACAAGTCCAAAACAGAGTTTTCTTTTTTTAATAGAGAATATTCTAAAGGTGATTTTCTAAGTCTACATGGCCTCTTTAGGAAGATAGCAAGACAGCTTAGATATCTGATTTATATAGCAGAGATTTTAAGCTATGAACTCATCATTGAAGCCTAGAGACAGATTTAAATATCTTCCTGAATTTTTATTATCATTTCCTTGCTTTAAACAAATAACACATAAAAACAGGCCTAAATGATATATAGCTTTTCCTGTTTTTGAAATGTATTCAGTCTCTTATTATAAATAAATAAATAATTTCTGAACTTGCTTTCCTGACTCAGTCAACTCAAGGGTAAAATGAAAGCAATTACTTGAGAAACTCATATAAAATACATGCTTATTTAGCTGTGGTTTGTTTTAAAAAGTCAAGTAAAATAATTAGTTTCATGTTAAAAAAATGGTGGCATTCGTGTTTAATGCCTCTTAATTCATCATATATATGTATATATACACATATTTTCATACACTGCGTAATTTTACAATCTTTACTGTCACTAAAATTTACCTGTTTTTATCTTGTATTTTGCCAGAGTTATATCATATGAAAATGGTGAAATTCACATTACTATAACTGCTCTAAATTGTAAATCACATGTAACATGTTAAGCATTGTGTGGTGTAATTGACATTCTTTCATCTCTTTTAATTTAATAAAAATTTTATTAGTTAGGATAGGCAAGGATATATTATGGTAACAAATATAAAATATCAGAAACCTAAAACAACAAAAATTATATATTGTTGTTCACTCTCCATGTCTAAACTTTTCTGCTATTATGCTTACTCATGGTTGTAGGCTGACAGAAGCTAAAAATTACACACTTGACAGAGGGAAGAAAAACATTGTAAATAATATACTGGATCTATTTCTCATTCAGAGGTGACCTCTACCAGTTCACTTTCAAGCACAAATACGATCATGCGTCACTTGAAAAACAAAAATATAGGAGTATAATCCTGTCATGTGTCTGCAAAGAGAACCAGAAATATTTGGTAACAGGAATAATGACTAACCTCTCTCAAAAAAATATTGAGAGAGCCATTACATTGTTTGTGAAATAAGAAAACAGAAGCTCTAAAAAGTAAGCAACGTTAATAATTGACATGAAGTCATTAATCCAGTAAATTCTAGGAAATGAATACTAATCCATTTCTAAACCCCTTACATTTTCTACTATTAATATTTTATTTGGAACTCAAAGGTACAACATTAGGCTAATCATCAACAGTTTATGATACGCTATCACCATTAGCAGATAAATTGTGCTTTTCTTAAAGGTATTTATTTGTATGGTGTAACGAATATTAAAAACTTTCTTAAACCAAGAATTAGAGTATTACCAACTATATTATATATCTGCATGTCTCTATTCTCTCATTCCCCTGTCTCTTTACCCTCAGAGATAATCACTTTCCTATAGGGCAGACAAGACTCAATCGTGCAAGCAGACCTTTCTAACTACAACAGTCTCGGGTTTCTTTTCGGCATACTGTAAAACTAAATTATATTTAATTTGCATAGATCACATTTTCCTTCCTAATATAAGTTCATAAATGTAGTGAATTATTTTGACAAACCATAAAACAATTTTATATAAATACGTTTTCAAGAAGCGACATATAGTAACAAATGAAGTAGGTTTAAGATTTTAGGTTAGGTCTCTGAAATCTACAAACAGAAAGAAGGGGAAAGAGCAGAACTGAAAGAAGAACATGGAAAGGATGTCAAGTCACCAGTGTAGCATTACCAGTCAGCTTTCTAGAGGTAATGACTCACATGACAGAAGAGACAAACAGTCCCAAATCTATAAAATGTAATATTGTTAAAGTCTTTATTTTTATAACTTATAAATAAGAACCTTAAGTTCCAATATACCATAGCCCTATTATTTTCTAGTCCTAGAAAACAGAACAAAATCTTCAAATGCTTTACACAAAATCATGTCAAGGCAAACTATGGCTATATTGAGACATATTCATGGTGTAATACAAGTAAACAAGATGTCAGTATGTTGTGATTCTTCCAAATGTATAAAAGCCTTTCAAACTTTTATGGCATAGCATACATTGTTTCCTTTTTTGAGCTAAAATTTTTTACTCTATATCACCATATCCATTCCTCTGTTTGCCCTACTCCTAGTCAAGACTCAACTAAGAATCAAACTTGGAAAATAAAAATGTAGTGAGGCTAGCTAAAGAATGATTTAGTTACATATTTTGACCTCCCATCATATTCTAGGAATACTATTTTGACAGATATATGAGTTTTCTTGTTAGTATCCCTCACTATGCTGTAAAATCTGGAAGAGATGTGTTAGTTTTCTATCACTGTTGCAACAATCACCACAGACTACATGATTTAAAATAACACAGATTTGTTATCTTATAGTTCTGTAAGTCCTAAGTCTTATTAGGCTAAAATAGAGGGGTGGACAGGAGTATATCTCTTCTGTAGGTCAAAAGAAAAATCAATTTATTTGTCTTTTCCGACTTCTGGAGACAGCCGACTTCCTTGACCCATGGTTCTCCGTACTACTCACATCACATCACGCACTTATTCCATTGTCACATTTCCCTCAGACTTTGAGCTTACTGCTTTATTCTTTCATTTTCAAGGACTCTAGTTATTGTATTGAGCTTTCCTGTATATTCTAAAATAATATTTCCAAGTCAGCTGATTGGCTAATTTTATCGTCCATAAATTCTCCTTTGTTATGTAACATAACACATTTGTGAGTTCCAGGAATTAGGACATAGAAATAGTTTAAGAGTCATTATTCTGTCTATCCCAAGAGGCATAAAAATTATCTGGTGTATTCAATGAGCTCAATAAATATGGTATTGGAAACAATCAACTTTCAGAACATACCATACTTATCCGAATCTATTCAGCACTGTGGACAGTGCGAGGGATATTAAGTGTTATAACATCTGAAACAGATGAAGAACTTTTTATGTGGACAATACCCAAGTCTACTTGACTAATTAGTACAGTCTCTTAATAAAAAATTCCTTTGGATTAATTCCTTCATATAGCAGATAAGGAAATTGTGTCCCAGGCAGACAGAATGATTTTCTCTCTGTCCTTCATGGAAATAGGGAAATTCCCCCTCCACCCTGTAACTTGCACAGCACAAAAGATCTGCTTGAACCCTGATGACTAATGGTCTCATGAAAAAAATCATTATTTTCATCTTCTTGTAACTGCATGTTTTAGACATACATTATGAGTTTGGATTGGGGTGCCAATCTCAGAGAAAAACGATGTATTTTACCTTTACATTTTTTGATTTGATTGCAATCCAGTAAACAAGTTAAGGTAAGAAAGACATGGCCTCTCAAATAACTGACAGATACTTATAATTAAGATTATTCTTTCAAAATTCAAGTTTTGAATTTGTGGTAAGAAATATTCCCTTCAGAAATCTCCCACGTTTTTACTGTATCTACAATATATCTCTTTATACTCAGTTAAGTTATCCAGTAATAACTAAAATCCTAAAGTATCTCACCAAAAATTTAACCAGATAAAACAAACAAATAAAAAGGTCGCTAATGCATTTAGGATAGTGCTTGCCTTCTATTTGCAACACAATTCACAGCTGCAAAGATATGGAATCAATTTAAGTGTCCATCAACCAATGAGTGGATAAAGAAAATGTAGTATATAGATACCATGGAATACTACTCAGCTATGAAAAAGAATGAAATTATGCTTTTTTTGCAGCAACTTGGATGGAATTGGAGGCCATTAACCTAAGTGAAATAAGTCAGGAATATGAAACTAAATACTGCAAGTTCTCACTTTTAAGTGGAAGCCAAGCTATGGGTACACAATGGTATACAGAGTGATATAATGGACAATAGCCTATCTTAAAAAGGCACTGTACCTTTAATTTTATCTCCTGTATCTCTTAAAAAAAAAACCTTAAATTCTCAGGTGAGTATTACCTTTATGTCTCCAAAATTAATTGGCGTTGATGTTTTCTTATAGAAAATAAATGATTAATTCAAATTTGTTACATCATATACATGTTTCCACTTTGAAAGTTAATATTATTTTCAACTTCCATAGTTCACAATAATATTTAAAGAGATTCAGACAAACATGGCCTCAGAAGAATCTATGAGGAAGCATACATACTCTTTTGCCATAGACATATAAAATCTTATTTGGTCAGAGTTAAGACTTATGAAGTATTTCTTGAAGCTGAGTCTAAATTTCTTCATTTTATAACATTAAAAGGTAAAAAAGGTCTCAGAAGTTTAAGTTTTGAGAGAAAACTACAATCTAAAATTTGTTTGAGGATTATTTATTTCTCCATAATTTGACTTAAAATAGTTATTTGAATAAATTAGATACAAGGCAGTATGGTCAAATTTTAAGGCAATAGACCAGTTACATATTTGACATCCCTGCAAAGATAATCAATTCATTGAGTTGTTTATAACAGTGAATGAAGTAGCGAAAGACTAATAAATAAGAGTGTTCCTCTGAGAGTCTGGTAACACATACTGTAAAATCTGCAAAATTTATATGAGAACATCACCAAAAAAATAGATGGTTAATTTTGATGATTTGGAGGTTTTCAAATAGATTCATGTGTGTCTGCAGTCACTCAACAATACATTCACTCTGTCACCTGAAACTATCACTATTTAACAAAAGAGACTAATGAAACAATGTAATTTCCTGATATATGTCACTGAATAAAATATACCTAGTGAACTGTAGATAGATTTTTAAAAGCTAGTCATGGTGGTGCATGCCTGTAGTTCAGCTGATATGGAGGCTAGGAAAGGAGGATCACGTTAGCCCAGGAGTTCAAAGCTTTATTATGTCATGATCATGCCATGAATAGCACTGTACTCCAGCCTGGGCAACATAGCAAGACCCTTCTCTAAATAAATAATATAAACCAATTTGAAAGCAAAATGAGAAAATTAAGAAAAGTAATTTATAGTTAATGCTGTTGGTTCCATCTGAATGTATAAGTTGATAATAAAGTTATTTTGCATAATTAAACATAACTTCATCAAGAAAACAACAATAAAGTCGGAAAAACAGACCATGCAAACTTCGTGAAGCATACACAAGTTTCAAAAGCCAAATTGATCAAACAGAAGAAAGGATATCAGAGATTGAAGACCAATTAATGAAATAAGCAAGAAGGCAAGATTAGAGAAGAAAAAGAGTGAAAATAAATGAACAAAGCCTCCAAGAAATATGGGATTTTGTGAAAAGACCAAATCTACGATTGATCAGTGTACCTAAATGTGACGGGGAGAATGAAACCTAGTTAGAAAACACTCTTCAGGATATTACCCAGGAGAACTTCCCCAACCTAGTAAGGCAGGCCACCATTCAAATTCATGAAACACAGAGAACACCAAAAAGATATTCCTCAAGAAGAGCAACACCAAGGCACATAATCATCAGATTCACCAGGGTTGAAATGAAGGAACAAATGCTAAAAGCAGCCAGAGAGAAAGGTCGGGTTAACCACAAAGGGAAGCCCATTAGACTCACAGCGGATCACTTGGCAGAAACCCTACATGCCAGAAGAGACTGAGGGCCAATATTCAACATCCTTAAAGGAAAGAATTTTCAACCCAGAATTTCATATCCAGCCACACTAATCTTCATAAGCAGAGGAGAAATAAAACCCTTTACAGACAAGCAATTGCTGAGGGATTTCTTCACCACCAGGCCTGCCTTACAAGAGCTCCTGAAGGAAGCGCTAGACATGGAAAGGAACAACGAGTACCAGCCACTGCAAAAACGTACCAAATTGTAAAGACCATTGACATTATGAAGAAACTGCATTAACTAATGGGCAAAACAATCAGTTGGCATCAAAATGGCAGGATCAAATTCACACATAACAATATTAATCTTAAATGTAAATGGACTAAATGTCCCTATCAAAAGACACAGACTGGAAAATTGGATCAAGAGTCAAGACACATGGGTGTGCTCTATTCAGAAGACTCATCTCATATGCAAAGACACACATAGACTCAAAATAAAGGGATGGAGGAAGATTTACTAAACAAATGGAGAGCAAACAAACAAACAAAAAGCAGGGGTAGCAATCCTAGTCTGGGATAAAACTGATTTTAAACCAACGAAGATCAAAAGAGACAAACAAGGGCATTACGTAATGGTAAAGGGATCAATGCAACAAGAAGAGCTAACTATCCTAAATATATATGCACCTAATACAGGAGCACCCAGATACATAAAACAAGTTCTTAATGATCTACAAAGAGACTTAGACTCCCTAACAATTATAGTGGGAAACTTTAACACCCCACTGTCAATATTACACAGATTAATGAGACAGAAAATTAACATGGATATTCAGGACTTGAACTCAGATCCAGACCATGCAGACCTAATAGACATCTACAGAACTGTCCACCCCAAACCCACAGAATATACATTCTTCTCAACACCACATTGCACTTACTCTAAAATTGGCCACATAATCGGAAGCAAGACACTCCTCAGCAAATGCCAAAGAACAGAAATCATAACAGTCTCTCAGACCACAGTGCAATCAAATTAGAACTCAGGATTAAGAAACTCACTCAAAATCGCACAACTACATAGAAACTGAACAACCTGCTCCTGAATGACTACAGGATAAATAACGAAATGAAGGCAGGAATAAAGATGTTCTTTGAAACTAATGAGAATGAAGATATAATGTAACAGAATCTCTCAGACACATTTAAAACAGCGTGTAGATGGAAATTTATATCACTAAATGCCCATATGAGAAAGGAGGAAAGATCTAAAATCAACACGCTAATGTCACGATTAAAATAACTAAAGGAACAAGATCATACAAATTCAAAAGCAATCAGAAGACAACAAATAACTAAGATCAAAGTGTAACTGAAGAATATAAACACACAAATAAGTGTTCAAAAAATCGATAAATCCAGGAGCTTGTTTTTTGAAAAGGTCACCAAAATAGACAGACTTCTAGCCACACTAAGAAAAAAGAAAAGACAGAAAAATCACATAGATGCAATAAAAAATGATACAGGGGATATCACCACCAATTCCACAGAAATACAAACTAACCTTAGAGATTACTACTAACAATTCTATGTAAATAAACCAGTAAATCGAGAAGAAATGGATAAATTCCTGGACACTCACCCCCTCCCAAGATTAAACCAGGAAGAAGTTGAAACCCTGAATAGACCGATAACAAGGTCTGAAATTGAGGCAGCAATTAATAGCCTACCAATCAAAAAAAGTCCAGAACCAGATGGTTCATAGCTGAATTCTACCACAGGTACAAAGAGGAGCTGGTACCATTCTTTCAGAAACTATTACAAAGAATACAAAAAGAAAGAATTCTTCCTGTCTCATTTTATGAGACCAACATCATGCTGATACCAAAACCTGGCAGAGACACAACTAAAAAAGAAAATTTCAGGTCAATATCCATGATGAACATTGAGGTGAAAATCTTCAATAAAATACTGGCAAACTGAATGCAACAGCACATCAAAAAGCTTATCCATCATTTTCAATTAGGCTTTATGCTGGGGATGCAAGGCTGGTTCAACATATGCAAATCTATAAATATAATCCATCACATAAACAGAACCAAACACAAAAACCACATGACTATCTCCATAGAGGCAGAGAAGGCCTTCGACAATATTCAACAGCCCTTTGCACAAAAAACTCTCAGTAAGCTAGGTATCAATGGAATGCACCTCAAAACAATAAGAGCTATTTATGACAAACCCACAGCCAATATCATACTAAATGGGCAAAAACTGGAAGTATTCCCTTTGAAAACTGGCACAAGAGAAGGATGCCCTTTCTCAACACTCGTATTCAACATATTATCGGAAGTTCTGGCCAGAGAAATCAGGAAAGGAAAAGATACAAAGGTATTCAATTAGAAAAGAAGGAAGTCAAATGTCTCTATTTGCAGATGACATGATTGTATATTTAGAACACCCCATCGTCTCAGCCCCAAATCTCCTTAAACTGATAAGCAACTTCAGCAAAGTCTCAGGATACAAAATCAGTGTGCAGAAATCACAAGCATTCCTATACACAAATAACAGACTTAAAGAGAGCCAAATCAAGAACGAACTGCCATTCACAATTGCCACAAAGAGAATAAAATACCTAGGATACAACTAACAAAGGATGTAAAGAAATTCTTCAAGGAGAATGACAAACCACTGCTCAAAGACATAAAAGAGGACACAAACAGATGGAAAAACTTTCCATGCTCATCATGGTTAGGAAGAATCAACATTGTGAAAATGTCCATACTGCCTAAAGTAATTTACAGATTCAATGCTACTCCCATCAAGCTACCATTGACCTTCTTCACAGAATTGGGAAAAGAACCACCTTAAACTTCATATGAAACCAAAAAAGAGCACACATAGCCAAGACAATCCTAAGCAAAAAAAAAAAAAAAAAAAAAAAAGCTGGAGGCAACAAACACGCTGAAGTCAAATTATATTACAAGGCCCCAAAAATTGAAACACCATGTTACTAGTACCAAAAAA
>CAUYLG010016074.1:0-22150 GCA_963573385.1 Cacajao melanocephalus
GCTTTTTGAGTGGATATGGTTGGAACATCACTTGTGCTCTGTTTTTAAATACCCCCATTGGAAAAAGGGAAAAAAAACGTATAAAAAAAAAAAAAAAAAAAAAAAAAAAAAAAAAACTATTGGAAAAAAAAATTAGCCAGGTATGTTTGGCACACGGCTGTAGTCCCAGTTTCTCAGGAGGCTAAAGTGGGAAGAGCTTGGGAAGTCAAGGCTGTAGTGTGTGGTAACTTCACCACTGCACTCCAGCCTAGGTGAAAAAGTGAGACCCTATCTCAAAAACAAACAAAACTCAAGAAACAAAACACTTGAAATTAAAATAATAATAAAGAAAATATAAGCTTAATTATTTTATAGTTAGTTTCAACAGACATAAACTAATATCAAGTTTCTACAAAACTTTTTAAATAATGTTGTCTACGTCCATACATATCTCATTAAATACTGGTAGCAAATTGTTTGAAACCAGCACTGGTTTAAGACCTACACCTTGGTTAGTGCAGGTTTACTCATCCATTCCTCAAATGGAATGTTTACTCCTTCCATTTGAGATTGGTTTAAGGTAATAGGTCTCAAATCCTGAACTATTCTTTGTTGGGTAGCTAAATGCCCAACCTCCTGCAGAGCATTTAGCATTCTAGCTCCAGGACAGTAAAAGTCAGTGCCACTCCCCTTACCCGTTATTGTCCAAACCAACACCTTTCCTACCTCCTACCAACCAACGGGGGCGCATCAGTAACCACTTGGGTGTGTGGGTTCTGACAGTTGCTCAGTAGTTTTTAGAGAAGGCACTGTGGTTATCAGCCTGGGGAGGAATTGAGTCCTAGTACCTGTTCAAGCAAACTAAGCAACTGTGGTCATGAAATTAAAGTGAAGGGTAGGAAAGAATCCTTGCCAAATTAAGCCTGTTATTTTTGTTTCCTACATAGTTCTTGAATTTTGAAGGCGGTGATAGCGGGGAGAAAAAGACAAATATTACCTCTGGGATGTTAGATAGAAACCAGTTGGTTGTTGAGATTTATATTACATCACAGCTAGTTTCTCTTTAACTCTTCTAACTCAGTTTCTTCACCTAAAACCCTTTGTCTCATCCATTACTTACTTTGCCCCTTATCCATTCCCACGTTCTGATACTCCTTGATATGTCTCTTTTTGACCCCATTGGCACAGTGCAATGCTATATAGAAGGACATAAGTAGAAGGGGAGGAAAAAATAGCAGCAAAAGCTAGGCTGTAGAGAATTTTCTTCCCAACTTGGGCACTTAAGTAGAGGGGGATATTTATAAAAGATACATCGATCATTTCTCCCTTCCTTGGACTCACCAAGTTACCAAATTTATTCCTCATGCACTATGCCTTACAGCATTGGCATATAAGAAATTCATTACTTGTGCCACTTCAAGAATGCCCATGTTATCCGAACACAGGAGAGTTTTATAGTAGCTAGAAAGCAGCAGAAATACTTCTAAATCCTTTATTTAAGGGGAGCTCAACATCCTTCATACTCCAAAGGTTTTCAGTCATCTTCCTGAAGATGAAGGAAAAGAGAGTAGTAATGTCTTGTTTAATCCAAAGGCAAGTTCCATTACAGCCCGGTTCATTTCCAGCTCTACTTCAGAAGTGAAGATTTAAACTTCTTCACATCTTTTGAGCCATGAGTTTATAACACAAAAAGAAATCTTTTATTCTGGAAGCAGTTTGCGTCACTTACTTACCTCTACCTCCTCATCCAGCCAATATTCTAGATCGAACTGGCTTCTCAAAATTCTTCCATCTGGGAATAATTTTCAGTTCAATTGAACTTGGCAAGACTCTGAACTTAAAGCTCTAGCATTGGAGTGGCCACAAGGCTAGGCCTTTGGGTTGGGGAGTGAATGACGTTAGCCAAAGATATTTATCTCATAATGTCTGATGCTCTGGTCGATTAGAATTCATGTTTCCTTTTCCTTTCCTCTCTCATTTTCCTTCCCAAACCAGGTTGTACACTTTACAGTGTGTTAGGAAGTGTTTGGATTTGTGGATTTAAAAAAGTGAACCTAGAAAATAAGGAGAAAAGACGGGCAATGGGGTTAGCGGTAGCTACCTCTTTTTAAGTTTTGAAGCTCCAGTGGGAATTAGTCACAACTCCCTGTCATTTTAGGTTACGTTATTTTTGAATTTTTTCAAAAACTGAGGGGGCAAAGTAAACACATTTAGGAACAGTGTAGACAGCTACTGTTATTGGTTGTTAATACTTCTCCCCTGGGGTTATTATTATTTTTTGTCTTTGTTAGAAAGGAATGTTCTAGTGAAGACTGGTTACTTGTCTTTAATACTACAGAAAAATGATTTTTATGCTCTTATTCTTATACTGGCAAATTCAGTTGGTAAGATAAGGAATATATTTTCAAGTTTCAGTTGCATTATTCACTATTCCAGTTATTCCACTTGCTCTGGTTTCACAATTAAAGAAATATTGAAATGATGCATAGACAACAGTGGGGCCTGATCCTGACAACACATTCTTTAACGAACTTCAAGTGTTTCTAGAGTAAAATATACTCTTCCATTCCAGAACCATTAGTGAAACTCTTAATTCAACCAGAGAATGGAAGGTTTATACATATTCCTTTGACCAACTCATAAAGATGGGAGAACTACATGAGATCAGACACCTTTAATACGGACTTGGGATTTTAACTGTTGCAAATATCAAATTCTGAGCACCACCACTTGAGAACTGGAAATATTGGAGAGAGTTAAAAGAGCCACAGTGATTATTAAAAACCCTGACAAGTTGTAGAAATGGGCAGATAATTACAGGATGAACTTAATAGAAATATGGAGTAATTTAGAGGAAGTAAACTGCTATAAATATAAGTGAGAAGACTTGGCTTTGTGGGAAAAGGTGGGAATCAGTAAACCACAAGTAAAACATAAATTAGCCATATAGTACAGTTGCTTTATTGTTTTTATTATTTTAAAAAACAAAACTTTGTAGAGTACATTAAAGGAGACTGTACTTAAGGGAAAGGCAGTTATCCCTTAGTCATTTATACAATTATTTATTAAGCACTTATCACGTGCCAGTTGATACTTCTGGGTGCTGGAATGAAATAAGGAAAAAAACCAAGATCTCTCTCTTCCCGAAGCTCACTAAAGTGTGGTAAACGACAGAATAAGTATTTTCAATAGTCTTTAGTTTGTATTCTGCAGCCAACCGCATACCGCAAATACTAAAAGCTACTTGAGGTAGGGATCCATCCTATTTTTACCTGTTGGATCCCATTTCGTGCCGAGCACACCAGCTTGTAAGCAGTCAACATGGATTAAGGAGTAAAAGCAGGCCCTAAAAGAGCTTAAAATTTGAACATGTAAACACTTGTCTGATCATTAAATATGTCGATCGAAATTCCCAGTTTTTTTCTTCAAAGCGCAGTAAACAAATATTTGTACCCCTATTACGTGCAAAACAGTTGTCAACACAATGCTTTGTGTGTAAAAGGAACGGCGGGAATGGCTTCAAGTTGGGCATCGTGATAAATGACGTGAATATCCTGACCGGGTGGACAGCCCTTCCTCCGTGTTTTTTTTTGCTTTTCTAGTTACCAAGACAGCACGCGTGTGCAAACTGCAGCGGTGGGACGCAGTGCTAAGTCTGGGGGCGCAGACACCTGCTCGCGCGTCGCGAGCTCGCCTGGACAGCTCGGCGGGCGCGGCGAAAATAGCTCCCACGGCCGGCTTCGACCGATTCCTCGGTCTCCGAGCAGACGACGCGTCCCCGCCAGAGGAAAAACTGGGCTCCACAGACGCCCCTCGGAGAAGCACCCGGCCACTCGCCCCACCTCGGGGTCCTGTTGCTCTTGGGCTTCCCCTGACCCTTCCGGCGGGCGCTCCAGAGACGCCAGAGGGAACACGATTTGCAAACGGGGCGCGCCCGGCCACAGCCCAGACACAGCTAAGGGACTTTGAGGCGCCCGCGCCCCTTTGTCGCGGGATCTCTCGCCCAAGCAGGCCGGACGCCGAGGCCTCGCGGTATCAAGCCTCCGTCCGCCCCGCCTCCTAGCCCTCCACTCGGCCCCGCCCTCGCTCTCTCACCCCTCCCCCGCTCCCGCCTCGCTTCCCCGACAATCTCCTCGCGCTCCCGGCCCGGCACGCGCGCTGCGCCGGGCCGCCGCTGCAGCCGCCGCCGCCGCTGCCGCCGAGCGTTCCTCCGCTGCGCCTGGCTTCGAGCTTCGGGCCGGAACCGGAAGTGTGGGGGGCGGAGCCCGGCGGAGGCCAGGAGACCGAAAACGCGGCCGAGCCCGGAGCCCGGAGCCGGAGCCGGAGCCAGAGCCTGGACCAGAACTTGGCCGCCGCCTGCACCGCCGCCGCCGCCGCCGCCACCGCTGCCGCCCGCCGCCCCTTCCCCGCGCCGCAGCCGCCTTGACCGCCACCGCCGCGAGCTCGGCCAGCAGTGGTCCTGAGACTTTAGGTGTCCGGGTTGAAGGTCGGTCCGGACGTCGGACCCAGTCGGTTCCCAGACTGTCCGGGCGGCAGCGGACGCCGCCGCCGCCTCCTCGTCGCCTCAGCCTGGCGTTTTGTTTCGAGAGACCGGAGAGGCGAGCGGAGCTGACAGTGATTTTGACAGTGATTTAAACCCGCTTTTGTTGTTGTTGGCTTTTCGTTGTTTGGTTTTGTGTGTTGTGCGTGTGTGTGGCGGTTTTTCCACCGTGGTGCATTTTATTTTTTATTGTTGTGCTCTTTTTTCTTTTTTTGTTTTTTAAACCCAGTGAACGTTTTTTTTGTTGTTTTTTGTTTTTTTTTTGTTTTTGTTTTTGTTTTTTTTTTTTTTTGGTCTGGGCTTCCGAATATGTTTTATGACGGTTGATTTTACACCAGGAGGTTTGTCTCTGAGGAAGACCCAGGGAACTGGATATCTAGCGAGAACTTCCTCCGGATTCCCCGGCGCCTCGGGAAAATGGGAGCTGCTGCAAAGTTGGCGTTTGCCGTCTTTCTTATCTCCTGTTCTTCAGGTAGGTGCAGGGAGCGCGGCGCGGCGGGGCTGCTCCTGCGGCCGCGGCGGCCGCTGCTGGGGGCCGCGGCTGGTGTTGGGTCGGAGAGTCCAGTGGAGCCTGGGGAGGTTGCCCACACCCCGCGCCCCTCGGCTCCCACCCCCCAGGTCTGATTGTGATCTGGGAACCTCCATGCATTTTTCTCCTTTTGAGTTGGGTTGGCGAGCTGATAAGAGTGAGTGCTGTGTTGTTGTGGAAGTGAGAAAGTCATGTTTTGTGGCCATAGCACTAGATGACAGGGCTGGTTGGGGTTGCAATTAAGCCGCAAATACCACAAGTGACAATTTATGCAAAGGTTGAGACCTGAAAAGAGTATTTAGTGTGGGCTCCCCTAAAACCAGGGTTGCTTTTTGTCATCTTTTAATTAGTGCTTCACCGGTGAATATCACGACATAGATCAAGTCAGTTGCTGCTTAATTTTGGCTGTGAGAAGCAGTACATCCTTTCAGCAGATTAATCTGGGTCTCCCCTCACGTTTTCTTCAACTTCAGTGTCCAGCAGTGTTAAAAATAGTTGTAGTTGTTGTTGGAGTATTAACTATAACCCACTGCAGAAGAGGTATGCCGCTTGGTGTTGGTAATGTGCTGATGTTCAACCACCATTTGTGTGCTCTTTTGGGGCATAGATTTTGCTTACCTACGGAATACTTATTTTAAACGCTTTGTAGTGAAGCATTGTTTTCTGTTTAGAACAACCCATGTGAAATTGTTTTTGTTAAATATAATAGACTCATAAAATAGGTTTTAGCTCAAGGTTGGGGGAATAATCTGGCCATTTTACATTGGAAATTTTGATTTTGTGAGAACGTTCTGTGGTTGCAACCAGTGGTTGGAAAAACTATCTAGTCTTTTGTATTTGAAATTCTATAAATGAATACATCATTAGCTCAGAGGTGTGCAGATGTATACAACAGGAGAGTTAGTTCAATAGATGAAACATTTTAAAAGTCTCATTGGATCTATTTATCGTAAAATTTAATATTCAGTTACCAGCTTGTGGCATAGAATTACTGGGGACGGGTGGGGGGGGGGTGCGAATTGACAGGTTTCATGGCCATGTCTTTATCTCGTTTGCCACAGGAAAATTAAAGGGTGGTAGTCTTCTTTGTGTACCTCTGTGGGGTGTGTGTGTGTGTATGTGTGTTTGTGTCCGTTTTCCCCAACCCCCTTTAAATAGAATCTTTTGTAATGTATAGAATTTTGCTGAATGGTACATTTCCTTGTGGTTAATAAATGGATAAAGTCTAGTCTTATGTCTGTAGTGATATTGATCAGTTCCGGGTGGGCTGAATGTGTTGTGAAATGGCGATCATTGCCAGAGATTAACCAAAAGAATCATGTCTGTTTAAATGGAAGAAGGAACATGCTTAAGGCAGGCTGACAGTTCTTTTTGTGCATGGTTTGGGGAGGAAGCTAAACAATGGTATGTCTGAAATGAATGAAGGCCTTGATAACATTAAACCTCTTGCTTTTGTGACATGATTTAACCATGTAGTTTTTATCTTTCCAGTAGTACTCTTTTTTTTTTCTGCTTCTATATGTTGTGGCTGGTGAACTCCTCTTGTTCAAATCCCTTGTTCTGATCTCTTGCCCTTGAGAAGGAGGGGCATCATGGCCACTGACCAAGGAATTGTGGACATTACTCCCTCCTAAACCCACCTGAGTCACACTAATTGGTGAAGGAGGTTATTCTTGAGCAGTCTCAAGGTATTACTTCTGGAAAAGCAGGCTGTCGCTACAGATCTTACAGTTTCCTCTGCTTGGTTTGGTAGTAAAAATAATTGAGCATTAGTTTCTTGTGGGATTATTTTCAGTGGGCCAGGATTATTTTCAGTGGGCCAAGAGGTTAACAGCTATAATTTTGAAATAAAGTAATTTTGTTGCTATAGGGCATATAGATATTCCACTAAATTAATATTGTGTTGTTGCATAGGCTTTTTATGATGAACATTCCCAGTTGAACAAAAATATGTGGTTCTGTTGAAGATAGTTGAAATAATCTTAACGGCCCTAATCCATATTTATATATGAAGAATTTGAGTACTTAAAATGTCTGATTTTTAAAAGGCTTTTGTTATGGATCAGATGCACTCTAAAAAAGGATTATTGTGTTTCTCCAGCTAATTGATTTTTCTACAAAATGTGTAATCTGGCATATTGGAAGCATGAGGTGACTATTTTTATGAGAATTTAAAAAATTCTCAGTTTTTCTGTTTTTCATTTCTAGATATTTTCTTTTTTTAATCAAAATGGGAAACAATAGTAAGGAACAGTTTTGTTCCAGGTATTTAGGAGGAATGTTTACTATTTTGTGGACTCTGATTTTTCAGATTCTGTTCCATGATATGTATTCTGGAGACTGATTATGCAGACTATTCCTGTAGGATATGGCCAAGTGTATAATTTCTTCCTCTTTCTCATTCCAGGGGAAAAATTTTAAATTTTGCCCTCATCCTGGAGAACCTTCAGATTCTCTTTGATTTTGAATTTTTTCATCCCTCTCATACCTCCCCAGATTCTGTTTCAAAACATAAATCTTAGTTTTCTTTTTATAGCATTGTGGTTAATTTGTATCTTTCCCCACAGTTTGTTAAAGTATGAGAATGACTTTAATACTTGCCTTAGTACTTAGGTTTATCCTATCTAGAGTGATGCAGCTATTGTGGTATTTGAGTTGCATTGAAGTAAGTTGAGAATTCCTTTGGATTTTGTGGGAGCTGAAGCAGTATGGTCAATTTATTTGATGAAATAGGAAATGGAAATATGGTAATTATGTTACATTTTCTTCAGTTTAGCTAGGGAATACTGTGTATGTGTGAATGTATGTGTGGTTGGAGGGAGAGTTGGCAGTGCAGATAATCTTTTGAACTTTGGCTAACAAGTGATGGATGTTAACACTTTGTTTTCTAAAAGGCGGAATCTCTTATAAATGCTGTTTGTGGTCAAATTCAAATATAATACATTTGAAACATGGAGACTAGAAAAAAAAATGAAACTAAGTTCTCCTGCCATTCATTTTGTATTATTTTTTTTTTCTATTTGTGATCTAAGCCAGTAGTTCTCAAGCTGGGGTGATTTCCCCCACCCTACCTCCCCAAATCCCCATCCATGGGACATTTTGAGACATTTTTAGTTGTCACAACAGGGGGCAGGGTGTGCTACTGGCATCTAGTTGGGTAGAGGGCAGGGATGCTGCTAATCGTCCTACAGTGCACTGTACAGCCTTCCACAACAAAGAGTTTTCTGGCTCAATATGTCAGTAGTATAGAAGTAAAAAAAAAAACAAAAAAACAAAAAAACAAAAAAAACCCTATTCTAAGAAAACCAGATACCACATGTTCTCACTTATAAGTAGGAGTGAAATGATGAGAAAATATGAAAACCAAGAACAGAACAACAGACACTGTGATCTACTTGAGGATGGAGGGTAGGAGGAGGGAGATGAGCAGAAAAGACAACTATTGGGTACTGCGCTTAATACCTGGGTGAAAAAATCTGTACAGCAAACCCCCATGATATGAGTTTACCTATGTAACGGATCTTCAGTTGTACCCATGAACTTAAAATACAAATTTAAAAAAAAGGAACAACTCAGTTCTTAACTCTTAATATTTAAAAGCATTAGTTTATTATTAAAAAGGCTCTGTTCTCTTCCCCCTAAAGTTTGTAATCTATGTTTTAAAAGTACATGGTATTGGTGATCTCCAGGTGACCTTGTATTGAAAGTTTTTATCTTTTCATTATCTTTTAAAATTAGAATATGATAAAATTGAAGAAACAGACTATAGATATGTACAGTCTTTCATCTTATTATTCTATAATAAAAATATTTTGATAACTTACGGATAAACTCTCCTATCACCTATTTTGATAGAGTGCTCATGAAGACTGAATATTCATGGACATGATGAATGATTGGTTAAGGTATCAAGTTTAATTATATTTGCTTTAGAGCTAGGATTTTCTTTGCCATGATATAATCTTTAAGGATATTTGCGTTTATTCTTAGTGACATCATTGGGCTGCCTTGTGGTGGTATGTGTGTGTGTTTAACATGTTGCCTGAAACATGTTCACTATTACATGTTCCCTGAATGGTTTCAAGGTAGAAATTATGTTTTTTAAAAGAATATATATTTCTTTTGTCTAACTTTAATTTCAAGAAACTTTAACCTAGTCTCTTGGTTACATAATTTTCTTGAGAATCATTAGCTGGGTTTGGTTACCATTAGACTAATTTATGATACAGTAAGTAATATTTTATGATCTATTGCAGATTCTTTCCCTTTTTAAGGTTAAATCTTGACCATAATTAATAAAATAATTACCTTGTTTTGAACTCTGGTTTTAAGGAAGTTAACCCAGCCAACCAAGATAAGAATTACAGTGAAACTCTTAGCAAATTAAGTAGCAGTGTATCATAGAGAGGAAAATTCTGAAGTCATTCCCACAGATGGTATCCAAATGAGGCTCGTACTGTGTAACACACCTCTCTATATCCTTCTCTCTGATACTGACATTTTCACCTTTTGGGTCCACCGGATTCACTGTTCTTAAGAATTGAAGAACAACTAAACCAAACGAGATTTCAGTACTCCCTAAATTGTTTCTGTAGATTCTAAGACTATTTTGTTGCATTTTGACTTTTTAAAGTGCTGCTCTGATTTTCTCATCTTTGATATCTCCTAAGTCTGTGATTTAAATTTGTCTTTTCATGGTCTGTTATGTTGCCACTTGTCATATTGTCTCAGATTATAGGTAAGGTTGGCAACATTTGATACTAGGGTCACTGGTATGCCTTCATTTTTTACTTTTTGCTCTGTAACTCATCATTTCTTCCATTCCCTTTCATTATAATTCTCTTTCCATTTTCTTCCCTTCTTTGTCTATTCCCTTTTCTTTCCCTGACCCTTCTGTACTTCCCTTTACTGCTTGCTTGTGGAACCTAGTCATTGCTTAGCATCATGGGTGGCTCAAGAGGGCTTACCCATGGTTTTGAATGAAAACAGATTTAATTTAGAATGCTTAAGAATTGGCCAGATAGTCTTTTCCACTGTTGTTCTTTTATTTGCTGGTATCTGGACTACCACACACACCCCCTTTGGAGTAGTTACCCCTTCGGAGTAGTTACTCTCTTGGAATCAAGTGGCTTAAACTTTAGATTACTCTTATTCCTTTTTAATATTGAGGTTTTCCTTAACTCTTTGCTGCTTCAGAGTAAGTTTCTTTCTTCTTATTATTCATTTGTCTCTGTTTAAGCCAAAATTTGACCAGACCTGAAAGTATATTTATTGCCGCTGATAGGACCACATTAGACTTCCTTTGTGGTACATTTAATTCTGTTAGGTTATAATAGTCATGTCTAGACAGAACATTGATTTCAAATTGACTATTGAACATGAAAATTCCAGGAATAGTGTATAGAGGAAGGAGGAGGAGGAGAAATCAAGAAGGTAAGAGAACTACTGGAGACATCAATTGACTTTCTGTCATTTTCCACCTATATTTCTTTTTAGTCACTTTTGTATACCCAGTGCATCTAGAGGTCAGGCTTTGTTTTAATAAAGGGACTTAAAGGAAATATGTTTTTGTCTCTGAGGTTGGATTTTTTGAACTGTTAGAGTGGTCAGCCTAAAGGAAAAAATTGGGAAGTTCATATGGATAGTGATCAAGAATGTGGTCATAGAGGTTGGTAAACTTGAGCTCTGGTGTCAGCAGTGCCAGTATCTAGCTCATCTATCATTTTCTCTTACTTGGTTATTATAGCACTTTTCTAGCTAAGATTCACCAGTCCCCTGTCATTACTTCCTTTTCTTTCTAGTCCATCTGCATAGCTGTCGGAGTGATCTTACTAAAAAATAAATCTGAATATGTCACCCTTGCTTTAAACCTTTCACTGACTGAGTCACCTTTAGCATAGAATCTAAAGTCTTAGAATGTCATAAAAAGTCCTTCATCGTTTGGTTCTTGCCTGTTTTCTCTAACTTCTTGGTACTGATTAAGAATATAGATTCTGAACGTAGACTTAATTGGTTTAAATCTTGGTTTCATAACTTAACCTTGGTCAAGTTACTTTACCTTTTGTGCTTCAGTTTTCTTGTCTACACAAAGGAGGGGATATTAATAATGCCTACCTCAGAGAGTGCTTTGAAGATTAAATTCTAGGTATTCTGCTGCAGCTCCTCCTTAGCATGAGTTCTGTATTCCATCCATACAGACTTGACTTGCAGTTTCTTAAATGTGTCATCCTTTATTATATTTCAGTATGGTGCCTTCCTACATGTTATTCTTCCTCTTCTATCTGGCTAACTCCTTTTTGGTTTTAAGACTGAGAAGTATCACCTCTTTAGAAACATTTTCTCTGTCACCCAACCCAGATCAAGTTAGTTGCTTTCTGTTCATCTAACACCTTGTAAATGGCACCTTGATTTCAGTAATTACTGCAAATGTTTACTTGCCTGTTTCCACTTTAGACTGTGCAAATGTTTACTTTTCTGTTTCTACTCTTTGAAGACATCTTTCCTTTATCCACATGCCCATTTCTAGAACCTGGTACACAATGCGTGCTCAGCAAATGTTTATCAAATGAATAAAATGAAATTATTTCACTTCTTTGGGCCAGAGTTGTCCTCTTAATGTATTAAAGTGGTGAACTTGGATTATATATTTTTTTCTTCTCTGAAAGCTTTATGGTTCTGTAATTTTAAGGTTAGAGTTCAGTAGTAACATTTTATTAGATGATTTTGCTGGTTGTTTTGGTATCTTTACGTTCAAATTTAAATTTTTAAAAATAATTTAAATTGTAATTTGAATTATATAGATTTAGAAGGGATCTTAGGTATCTTCATGTTCCATGGCTTTTGTACTTTTTTGACTGTAATCCACACTAAGAATTACACATTGCATTACGACTTAGTTTTCATGTAGTAGTAGGGGTGGGTTTATGTGTGTATGTGTATCAGAAATGAAAGTTTCGTGAACTGTGTACTCTCAACTGTGTGCAGGACACTTAATTTTCATGTTATATTTCATTTAAAAAATGTTGATCATGACCCATTAATTGATTCATTGACTAGCCATTGTATTGTAAATGACTAAGAAACAGTGACCTAGTTCAACAATCTTTATTTTCTCTACTCCGGTACTCTTAGTGGAAAAGGAAGCTACATACGTAAATATTTGCAATGAAAAATATATGCACTGAAAAATATGGTCATTAATTAATCTACAGTAGAGAATGTGTGCCTAGGTATAGACTATAGGGACAACTGGTCTTAAGAGAGAACGTGGATCTTCCGTGACTAAGCTCTTCTCTGTTTTGGACTAGTCGAATAAGTTAAGCATACATGAAGGTGCTGAAACAAAATTAGATTGTAATTTTGGGGAGTTGGGATTTTTTAATTTAGGAAAGACTTGCTGGAGGAGAGATCTTAGAACTAGAAAAAAATGTCTTAGCAGGAGATTAGGAAGGATATTCATCTTAATATGAAGGAAAAGACAGAAAATAGCATCAGGAACACAATAGGCATTTGAGAGTAAACTTGACCATGGATGGAAGGCAAGGTGGGATGGAGAAATTTTGACTAAATCTGAGGAAGAGATTTATGTGATGAAGATAGTTCATA
Source organism: Cacajao melanocephalus (assembly GCA_963573385.1). Classification (NCBI taxonomy): domain Eukaryota; kingdom Metazoa; phylum Chordata; class Mammalia; order Primates; family Pitheciidae; genus Cacajao; species Cacajao melanocephalus. The sequence continues at coordinate 12,654 of CAUYLG010016074.1, forward strand.
ATTGCTTAAAGAAGTAGGGCAATCTCAGGGGGTTAACTCTTAAATTCAGGTGAAAAGTAATTAAAATGAGGAGATAAGAGTGGATGATACGTATCCTAATGAATGTCTCACATACGTATATGTGGATATAGGACAGAAAAGCAATTCGAAGACTAAGGTAGGATGGTAGCACTACTAAATAAAATTGGTAAAGAAGTAATGAGCTAGAGGAAAATTGAAAGTGCTTTCAAACCTAAAAAAGTTTACAAATAGATATAGTTTTAGATGATAAAAGCATGAATGAAAATAAAGATAAAGGTTTGGAAAAATAAGAGTATGTAATAAAACATGATAGCGTGTAATATTCTCTTAAAAGGGTAGACACTGATTCCGTGTGTGGTGGCTCGCACCTGTAATCCCAACACATTGGGAGGCCGAGGTGGGCGAATCACAGGGTCAGGAGACCAAGACCATCCTGGCTAACACGGTGAAACCCCGTCTCTACTAAAAACACAAAAAATTGGCTGGGCATGGTGGCACGTGCCTGTAGTCCTAGCTACTTGGGAGGCTGAGGCTGGACAATCGCTTGAACCTAGGTGGCGGAGGTTACAGTGAGCCCAGATCGCACCGCTGCACTCCAGCTGTGCACTCCAGCCTGGGCAACAGAGTGAGACTCTGTCTCAAAAAAAAAAAAAAGACAGACACTGTATGTGTGATGGATTTGTCTCCATTGTGATGTCTAGTTAAAGAATTCTAAACATTCTGGCTGAATATGTTGTTTATGTTTAAATAATGGTCAAATTTCAGTAATTACAGTAATTACTAATACCGGTCATCCAGATTATATTCTTTGAAATCTGTACAAGACCTTACAGTAAATTATACTGTTCTAAAGAAGCAGATTTAGATACTTTTCTGAACTTGGTATATGGTATTCACACTTGAAACCTAAACTTTTCAATGACCCTTCTTTTGGACTGGATTTTTCTTTGGTTGCCTGTAGTCACACTGGGAATCACTTTATTCCCTAATCTTGCTAAAGAAAGTAAATGTAAAGCAAGAATATGATTACTAGATTAGAAGGGACTGGCTACACATGTGGGGAGGGGTTGCCTTTCAAAAGATTTTAAAAATGAATCAAGTCTTTACATATTGTAATAAAAGTAAGCCTATTTATAGAGCTTAGAGGGAGGAGTTTTCCTAGTTATAATTATTAACTTTAAAATTTTTATTTTAAAGGAAAAGTCCATTGTTCTTCACATCTTCGTAACTATATGTGATATATCAAGGTTGCTGCAAGGCATTATTTCAAGAGGAAGGGGCATGGATAAGTTATCAGATCTTGGCAAGTTTCTAAAACTCTGAGATTAACTTTTAAAATTTGTAAACCAAGATGTATTAAATGAATTGCTATGACATATAACACAGTAGCTGGTCCAGAGTAGATCTTACGTACATATTAGTTTTTAATCTATTTTTAAGTCCCATTTAAAAGGATATAGTATGTAAAACATTAAAAAAAAATACAGATTTGCCTGGTGCGGTGGCTCACGCCTGTAATCCCAGCACTTTGGGCAGCTGAGGCAGGCGTATCACAAGGTCAAGAGATCGAGACCATTCTGGACAACATAGTGAAACCCTGTCTTCACTAAAATACAAAAATTAGCTGGGTGTGGTGGCGCGCACCTATAGTTCCAGCTACTCAGGAGGCTGAGACAGGAGAATTGCTTCAACTCAAGAGGCAGAGGTTGCAGTGAGCCAAGATTGCACCACTGTACCCCAGCCTGGTGCCTGGTGCCTGGCACCTGGCGAAAGAGCAAGACTCTGTCTCAAAAAAAAAAAAAAAATACAGATTTGGTTCTTGGGGGATATTTACATTTGTAGGTAAATTACTTATCAGTTAATGTGAAATAATATTCTGACTAAATGATAGCCAAAGGACATATCATTATAAAGAGCCAGATAGCTGCCAAGAAGTATCTAGAACATGCAGATATTGTGGTTCCTTACAGAGAGTTCTTTAAGGTCTCATTGTTTTAGCATGCATTAAAAAGAAACAATGGAGTAAATTGTCTCTATTTATTAGTGAGAATTTATTTTTTTTTCTTGGACAACTTCTCTTAAACTTTTTAGTAGAAGCAAAGTTTTGAAAGATTCTCAAGTCTGTTTTTAGGTACCAGCTACTTAAAGCTTTGAAAACACAAAGCTTTTCAATGACTGTTTTTGGAGATCAGTATTTTGATTGTGGTATATTTTGGACTAAAACTTCAGAGTCTGTCGTTCAAATTCCTACTTTCCTACTCACTCTTCTTTGACCTTTGACATCCATAAAGATTTCACTTTATTCATCCCTGAATTAAAGAGGATGAAATAGGTATTCTTTCACTTAACAAATCAATATTGAACTACATGCTAGACACTATAGTAAGTGCTTGGGATACAGCATTGAACATGAAGACAGATATGATTATGCCTTTCTGAAGTTTATAGTCATAAAGTAAGTAGTCAAATGAATAACATAATTACAAATTGTCGTATGTGCTCTGACAGAAATGCTGAGAGGATTACTCTATTTGCCTTATCACATATCACATCTGTTTATTTTATCTACCTATTTCTCTCTCTTTTTTTTTTTTTTTTTTTGAGACACAGTCATGCTCTGTCACCCAGGCTGGAGTGCTGTGGTTCGATCTTGGCTCACTGCAATCCCAGCTTTCCAGCGATTCTCCTGCTTCACCCTCCCTAGTAACTGGAACTACAGGCATGTGCCACCATGCCTGGCTAATTTTTGTATTCTTGGTAGAGATGGGGTTTTATCATGTTGGGCAGGCTGGTCTGGAACTCCTGTCTCAAGTGGTCTGCCTGCCTTAGCCTCCCAAACTGCTGGGATTATAGGTGTGAGCCACCGTGCCTGGCATATCTAATTTCTTATTTGTCCTTTCCACTATTAGAGTGTAAGCTTTACTGGAGAGGCGGGAGTTGTGACTTGTTCTTAACACTTCCAGTGCATGGCACAGTTTCTGGCACAGAGGCAATGCTCAATAAATATTTAACTAGCTGCCTGAAGCAGTGAATGCAGGGATGGGACTGGAGAGATAGGGACAGGATCTTGCAGGTCTTTGATCTAATAGGGGAAAGAGAATAAAATGCAAAGGACAGTAGGAAGCAAAGAGTTTCAAGAGCAGGCTCTGGGTTATATGTTAAGATCATTTTGGCAGCTATCTGAAAAATAATACTAGAAGAGTATGGGAGTGAAGAGGTGAGACCAGTTAGGAACCTATTGCATCAGTGTAAGCTGGAGAGACTCCAAGATCCCTTCTAGTTTTGAACATTCTCTGATTGTAATGTAAAGCTTGCCTAAACTTATCAGTCTTCCTTTTATATTTTATTTTAGTCACCTTATTTTTTTTTCCTGCTTGTCATTGCTTAAAAAAAACCCTGAATGGATAGGCTTATTGTGCATATGTGAACTTTGAATACAAATTTTCAGAAAAAAAAAAAAATGAAATCCAGACTAGAGGTTATTGAATTTTTGTAACAAATTTCTATCTTAGATTTTGTTCATTTGCTAGTTTATGTTCTTATTTACTTAAGCATTCCTATTTCTCTCTGAAACTGGCTTTACTCCTTTTCAGGTGCCTATTTTTTTCATAAGCTTACCACCTCTTTATTGTTTCAAACATCATATACCAAATTGTTGGTATGGTTGAAGATTCAGAAGTAGAAACAGTGTATTTTATATCTTAATTCTTAGAAATTTGATATATTTTCAGGTTATCAAAGTTTTACAATAAAGGCTAAAAGGATAAATACTTAATACTTTAGGCTATTAGTTTTACTCAGGGCTACAGCCTCTAACTCTAGGTATTCAGCTTGAATGTTTTTGTCTGGAACGATTTCAAGCCTCTCCTGTTGGTGGTGGGGAGGTGGTGCTTGGCACAGGGAAATAAGCTCTTTATTATGGCAGAAGTTCAGCTGCAGCATCTTTGCCTAGGAAAAACTGCATTATTACACAGAGGTAAAACCAGAAGAGATGTTACATTTTACTGAATTTAAAAAATATAATAGTGCCTGCCTCTTTTCATTTGGTTTCGTTTGGATTTTTTCATTTTGGAAGCAGGTAAAGCTAACTATCTTGGATAAGCCACCTTTTATAAAGTTTAGTTTTACCCTATAAATACTGTAGGTCATTTTATTTATTATTACCTTAAATAAAGCAGTTCTAGAAAAAGAACTGCTAGGCATTTCTTTTACTTGGTAATGGAGTTTCATATTTTAGGATTAGTGAATACAATTTGCTAATGAATTTTATATAACCTAAGACTGGAAATGCACTTGTAATTATCACTAGAATTATATGGGGAGAAATGAAAAGTCAATGAATAAATGATAATGATGACAAATAATGAGTAATTGCAAGATAACATATACAAGATGGATATGGTAATAGTAAAGCAGTTTGATTAGCAGGCGTTCAAAGTAGAATAAAACACCTTTCTGAATGGCCAGAAAAATGGTTGAATAGCCACTGACCATCTTTTTATTCTATATTATATAACAAATCTTTCTTGGTAATCTTTTCTTATTTTCTTCCTTAGTTCTTTAGAGATACATAACCCTAGCTTGGGTGTTGAATTAGGAAATTAATTGCTAATTGTATTTTTTGTAAAAACGTAAATAGAGATTGCTCATTAGCTGAGAGGGTTAGAAATAATAGAGGAAATTAAGTTAGCAAGCTTTTATTGCTGAGAGGGCCTACCAAACTGTCAGGTACTATTTTATCCAGTAACTACCTTTATCAGAATGATTCTTAGAAGGAATAAACTACTCAAACTGATCCTCACTTCTGAAGGATGGAGTAAAAGTAAAAGGTTGGGGATAGAGAAGAAGAGTGGTTATACTTCTTTTTCCTTTTGAATCATTGAAGAGTAGTTTTGACTTTTTATCTGCAGATTTTATTTTTCACTACTGCAGCCCTAGAATATCCCACATCAAGAACTATAGTTTCTAGTTAGTCTAGCAACATATATTTAGCAGTCCTCAATTAGACAGTATTTTTGTAATTAATATCTAGCCTTGCATCTATGACGGAAAGAAATCAGCTCACTAAGCCAGAAAACAGAAGATTAGGGGAGCCTACTCTGTGATAGATAATAGAATTATCTACCATTGAAACATGATTTGTCAGTTAGGGCTAGTTAATAGAAATAAAAGCTCATATTGTTGGTACGTATATAGCTGTTTGTTGGCAAGAATGGTTTTCTTTAAAAAATAAAAGCCCTAGCACTTTATCTTCATATTCAGTCAGTGTAATTAATTATGCACATTCTTGGGTTGATATAGTAGAAAGAGCAAACATTCTGCAGGGAGAAAACCTGGGTGTTACGTCTCTTTACCACAGTGTGGTATATCGTGTGAACTTGGGAAAATTCCATAACCTTAGTTTCTGTTTTATAGTACCTACCTCAAAGATTTGAGTAAGGATCAAAGGCTACACACACAAGCCCAAACATACTCACATAAACATATATACATGTGACTTTAAAAAAATATTCTATTTTAAGTTCAGGCGTACGTGTGCAAGTTTGTTACATAGATAAATTGTGTCATGGGGGTTTGTTTTACAGATTATTTCATCACCCAGGTATTAAGCCTAGTACACATTAGTTATTTTTCCTGATCCTCTCCCTCCTTCTACCCTCCACCCTTCCATAGGCCCCAGTGTTCCCCTCTGTGTGTCCATGTGTTCTCATCATTTAGCTTTCACTCATAAGTGAGAACATGTGGTGTTTGGTTTTCTGTTCCTGCATTAGTTTGCTATGGATGATGGCCTCCAACTCCATCCATGTCCCTGTGAAGGACATGATCCCGTTCACTTTTATGGCTGTACATGCAACTTAAATTTTTTTTCTCTCCTACTTTCTGCTGAACAGGCAGCTTTTAAAACTTGGAAATGCTGTGACAAATATTTGTAATTAGTACAGTGATTTTTTCAAGGAGTAAAGAGTAATAGGAAGGACTGAAGGAAACTGTACCAGCACTTCGAATTCAGAATTTGTGATGCATAATGAGTTGACATTTATCTTTAGGCTGTCTGCAAATAAAGGGGTCAATTCCATAAACAACTGAATATAAGATATTAGAGGGTTTCCTTACAGTGACCTTAAAGGTGCTGTATGATATGGCCCCTTTCTTTCCTTATCTTTTGCCATATTGGCCCTCTGGTAATTCCTACAACAAACCAACTGCTTTTTATTCCTCTGAGCATTTTTTCACTTGCCTTCCATTGATATTTATGAGAATGGCCATATCAGACTTATAGTTTCCTCCATGCCTAGGACATAATAGATGCTTAACAAATATTTATCAAAGAATGTTGAATGCTTTCGAGCACTTAGAATGGAGGTCCACAGACTTTTTCGTAAAGGGCCAAATAGTAAGTATTTTAGGCAATCCCTTTTGCAGTTTCTCAGCTCTGCCAGCTGTAACACAAAAGCAGTCAGACAATATGTAAATAAACCAGTGTCACTGTGTTCCAGTAAAGCTTGATTTGTGGGCACTGAAATTTGAATTTCATATAATTTTCATGTGTCACAAAGTATTCTTTTGATTTTTTTTCAACCATTTAAAAATGTAAAAACTATTGTTCAGGGGCTGTATACAGACTGGATTTTGACCTGTAGGCTGTGATTTGCCAATCTCTTGGACACTGTATAGGTGGTATCCTTCCCCCAACTTAGAAATATATTATGTTTAGAAAACTTTGTTCGGGAGCATTTTCTTATAGAATCATTGTCATGTATGTGGGTTAAGTTCCTAGACTAATCCACAAGCCTCTTTTACTTCCAGTGTTTTAATCTAGCAATACAACTTTATTTTACCCCCAAGAATAACTGTCTCTGAGGGAAAATGGATTTAATATTCCTTCCTGGACCAGAAGCAGCGCATATTCTCTCCAGTACTCACAATTTCCTTCTTCCCTGCTCTGTCTTCTACCTGCTGGGGTTTGCATCCTAGGAAATGCTCTTCTAGGGGTTCCTGTAGGATGGAATGGTAACAATACTAAAGCTTTCTATGTGTGATTAGGGAGGAGGGCATGGGAAGAGAAAGGTGGAGAGAAAGGAGAGTGCAAAGTAGTTTCTTTTCAAACTGCAGGTCACAACCCATTTGAGGGTTATAAAATCAGTGTAAAGGGTCACCACAACAAAAAAGAAAGAAAATAGAAAATATTAGAATCAATCACACATAGCATAGTATTGTTTTGTGAACCTTCAGTTGTGTGTGTGATTATATGTGTATACATACTGGGTCACAATGAAAAACATATTTTTTACTGCAGTTTGTGGTCAGAAAAGTTTAAGAGCCTGTTTTCTACGGGGTTGGGGTACTGATCCCGAGTTTGTTTTTTCCCTTACTGTATGTGAGAGACACATGAAAAATGTAAAGGCAGCGTCTTGATTTTTTGCTACAGTAAATTTTTGGTAATCAGCTACCTTATGAGGAAGTTAACTGTTTTTCAGATGAGAGAACAGGGTCATACAGCTAAAAAGCTCACAACTGAGATTGAAACAGAAGCTCACCTTATTTTAGAATATGCTCTTCCATTACACCATGTTGTTTTCCCTGTAGGGAAAGAAGCCATGTACGACTTCCTTTGTGTTTCAGAGGACAAAAATCATCCCAGTTGGTGGCAGCTCACTAGATTTCTTGAGACAAGGCATTGGCTTTAGTGATGGGACAGGGCTACTGAAAGGTGTGAAGAGTATGGTTAGGAATTCAGTAGAAAGGATAACACAGTATGTAAGAGAGGAGGGATTTCACCTTTATTTTCTTCCTTCCCCTCTCTACTATTCCTGTTCCTTCATTCCTTACCACCAGTTGGGATCTTAATTCATGCTAGAAATAGCACAGAATTGAGGATGAGGTTTAGTGAGGAAGGGTAATGTAATCATGTCTTTAGCTGAAAGGGGAATGAGGAGGGAAACCCAAGTAGCAGGGCCACCTGGCCACCCAGATGGGTTGGCTGTTCCCAGGTGGCAATTTACAAGTGGGTGTAGGTAAAACAGGGCCTGTTATTAATTGTGTTACAAGCAGCAGTCTTGGCTGTGGAGACTGGTAGCTTTGATATGCTAATTGAAAATAGTTCTTTTTAAAGTTACATTAAGGGAAAGCCTGTTTTAAACAACACTTGGTTAGTCCAGAGTCAGTTACCCATTTTAAGTACTTAAAAATTATAATACGTGTCTTTTAAGAAATCTCTTGTTCTTAGTTTCTGGTTAAAAACTAGTTTATGTTGATTCCGATCTCTAACTTGATTTGGAATTGTTTTAGGAAGAAAAAGATTGATAAGAAGGCTATTCTTCACTAAAAAAGTAACAGAATAGCAGACAGGTTGGTTACTTGAACAGAAAGATGACATACCCTTACAGAATGTGTTCATTCTTTCCAGGCCGAGTTGGGATTCTTGCTTTTGCAATGGGAATTACTGTTTCATAGGGAATGAGTTTTAACTATGTAGTATTATCTGAAGACTTAGACTTCATAATTTTTAGCCTCATCACTTACCCGTACAGTATTGCTTACCATTCTGTGTTACAGTATCTTGTTAATGTGTCAGGCTCCCAGCTGACCCTAAGTTCTTACAGATTTCTTCAGTGTAAAGTTAGTGTTCAGCTTAGGTTAAGAGTATTGAAGCCAGATGGCCTGGTCCTCGTCTGGAAAATGGAGATAATAAGGGTAACCTACTTTGTACGGTTGTTACAGAGTATAAATGAGTTGATATATGCAGAGTGTTTTGAATGATTTCTCACATGTAGTATTCTAAATAACTCAACAAATATTAATTGCTGATGCTGGTTGGTATTGCATACCAGTGTCTAGCTCTGAACTGTTTATTGAATATGAACAAGTTATAATGTAGTGAATGTATTAATAATACCGAGGGCATTCCAGTATATTTAGTGAGAAACCGTACCTTTATAGATGGCCATGCTGTTTCGTTTAGGATGCAAATAGTGTCTGTTTTATTTATAATATTTATATTTATTTGACTCTGATGTAATTCTAGAACATCATCTGGTGTTCAGGGAAGAATACTAATATTTTTGATTATGTAATTTATTGGTATTGTTTTACATAAAGATTTTGGGGAGGATCTTTTCAGAAAAGTGTAAAGTAGCATGTCATTTAGTAGCATACTGGTTGAGCATGCTGGATCTGAAAATCCGAAATTCGAAATTCTTCAAAATTCGAAACATTTTGTGTGACAGCATGATGCTCAAAAAAAAAAAATTCTCATTGGAGCATTTCAGATTTTGGATTTTCAGATTTGGGATGCTCAACTGGTATACCAGAAATATTTTGAAATCCCCCCCCCCAAAAAAAACAACTGAAATCCAAAACACTTCTGATCCTAAGCATTTTGGATAAGGGATATTCAACCTGTATTCCCTAACGAGAGCACCTCAAAACCTTCCTTCCGAAGTGAGAGAAAGATAAAGCGAGGTGAATGTGTTAGG
>CAUYLG010016075.1:0-27627 GCA_963573385.1 Cacajao melanocephalus
TATAATATATAATATATAATAATACATTATATATATATTTTCAGGGATGGTGTATATATTTTATATATGTATATATAAAATATATACACCATCCCTGAAAAAAAAGAAAAGAAAACAGAAGTAATGGCCATATAGTACTGGTGAAGTAAAAGTAAAATCATGTAAAATTAAGTTGAAGAAACAGCAGGATCATTTTAGTTAAGAAAGTGGAGTTTGAATTTATTCTAAGAAATGTGGGGATATTTTGAAGGATTATTGGCAAGAATGATAGTCTAATTTGGATTATTAAAGGCCCCTCTTCCTGCTGTGGATTGTAAATGAGTAAGAATGACATCAGGGAAGCCTGTTAGAAGCTGTTACCTGAACTTATGCAAGAAACAATAGAATCTTAACTAAGAAAGTTTTGGAAGAATGGCTAGAGTTGGTCACCTTTGAAATACATTTTTAGACTAAAACAAATAATCATTATCAAATAGATGAAGAGGTGAAAATTAGAAGTAATCAAGGAAGACTATGAGGTTCTGGGTTTATGGATATATCTTATCTCATAATCGAGATTGAAAAATCTAGAGGGGAAAAAGGCTTACTGAACCCTTCAAGAATTATGTTTTTCATCTATTGTAAGAAGCTTATTAGACATTTTCATGGAACTTTAGGGGGAAAAATATACACACCTGGATTGCCAGGTAAAGGATGGGTAAGAAATTTAATCAGCCTTTCAGAGCTTATTATGGCCTTCCAGTGATGGTAAATAAAGGATATTGTAAAGTATCCAATTGATTAATAAGAAGAGCTAGATTTGACACACTGATGAACTTTGGTAATTTAACAGTAGTGATTTTTAAGGAGAGGGGACATTTGCTCTGTCAAGATAAGTTAATTAAAATATAAATCATGAGAATGTGCAGACACTCAGTACACATAGATTTGGGGTCAGGTTTTCCTGTGAACTCTAAGGAGGACAATTGAGATAGTATGAGAAGAGAGGTGGTGGTTGCATATTTCCTTTAAAGATAAGCATAATAGAACTGTATTGATAGGTACGATAAATAAAAGGGAGAAAACCTAAGAAGTAAAGTCCTGAGAATACTAAAAATGTACACCAAGTAATCAGGGTCACCACTTTCAGTTTATCAAGAGGGAAGACCTTGATGATCAAAGCAGGAGGCTAGCATGATTTGGTAGATATGAAATGTGTGCAGTTCTTATCTAATAACTTTCATTTTCAGGATAAAATAAGAAAAGTTTGTCATTTTATTAGGGTGAGGCAGTCAAGAAAGTAGTTATTGAAGCTCTGAGGTGAATGAAAAAATATATTAAATAGTTATTTGGGGCAGTTGAAAGTGCTAAAGAGTTTCCAGATAGTCAATGTAGTCATTTGTATTCTTTGGTCATGAATTCAGTGTGACACCAGTGAGCTCTTTTTTAATTTTGAATTTCCCCAGTAAGTTTAATTGCTGGGGCAGTATCTAGATGGGTCTGCGAGATGACCGTTCTGACATGAACTCTTCCATTTTCAAAGAATTGACTTGACTCAAGAAGACAAATCTAGGATCTAGCATTTGGGTGAGATATCATATATTTAAATTAATAATTAAATAAATATTATACAGTTTATTAAATGATACTATCATAATTGTAACAAATAGGGAGAGAAAAGTGATGGGATTAATATGAAATCATTAACTCTCATGAAAATAAGTAAAACAGGAATATCTATGCAATGAAAGAATTGGTTTGAATCTTTCACCCTGATTCAAACTTACCTTTAAAAAGAAACAGGGCAAATTATATTGGAAAAAGTTATTGGAAATTATATTGGAAAAAATTATATTGAAAAAAATTGTTTTTTTTGTGTGCTTTCACTTTTGAAATTAACAACATAGAAAATAAATGAAGTAGAAACATTTCAAAGATAAAGATAAAATTTTCATCAAATTTATCAATGTAAATGGGCAAAATTAGGTTCTCCTGAGAGTATATTTTATTCAGTTTTGTTTCTGTGATCCAGTTTTCTGATAATTTTCATTGATGAAATGAAAATCACGATCTGTAATTTTGAAATTGTTTTATTTTCTGTTAAGATATAGTCATCTGTGGACCTTTCTATTTAAAGTATTAGAATCTTTAATAGTCATATTGAATACTTAATTTACTGTGAAAAACTTAGGTAAGATGATATTTTTGTTTTAATGAAGTAACATATAGTAAAGTATGGATGGACCTTTAAAGTAACAATTTAATTTTTATGTGAGCAGTGAAGGCAGGTTGCATATCTCAAGTAGCAGTAGGAGAAATAGTAATTGAATATTTGAAACTATAAAAGATGATTAAAGACAGAAACTTTTCGGTGCCTGAAGATGTATTATGAACTGTCCCAAAGTAGAAAGCACCCTCAGATTTATAGTCTAATTGGTTAGGAACTTATCTGTGATGATTAGCTGATCTGTTTTTTTCCTGTGTGATTGCTTTGCAATTTAGTTTCAGGAGGAGAGAATGTTCATTGAACACTAAATTTGAACTCAGTAACTGATGTTCAGTTTGGAAAGGTTGACCTCTGAGTATGCTTTTCCTTACCTAGCTCAATAAATATCACACATAACAGGTTTCTGTGATTTACAATAAAGGTAAAGTAATTATCAAAATACCTGATATGTGGTAGATAGTCTGTAAATTTAACTGTTTTCCCCTTTCTTTTTGATTATTTGTAAATGTTTTACTTTATTTCCAATGGTTTTATTAAATTCAAACATTGAATTTGAGAATATTTTATAAATCTGTAAACTCAGATTTTCTGAGAAAGTATTAATTTTCTCAGAGCAGCAATGGCATTTGATTATCTATGACCAATTTACAACAAAATATTTCAAGATAAAAATGAAAAACTGGGAAAAAGATGCATATTTAAAATTCCTAGTAATTTTGAGGTACTCAGATTTTACTTGACTTTAAGCTGCTACTTGCATTAAGACGTGTCAATAAGTATAGTTTGAATTTCAACCTAACAATCCATAAACGAATTCTATGTGTTCCATAATTCTCATGACATTGACACTATAGGATTTAAAGTAATAAATTCTTGTAGACACAATAAAGCCATAGTATTTAAATTAATATGACTCTAGATATTTAAAAATAGTTTAATATAATAGGAAAGAAAACCCAGAGAATACAGACATTTAAAATTTAGTTAATAACAAGCAGTATTATTCAATAAAGAATCAATAAATTCTCAAATAGGTAGCTAGTAGAGATTTATTAAAAACGCAATAATCTCAATACTTATCCACATCTTACAGCCAGCAAATTACAAATGTGTTTGAGGTTTAAATGTAATACATATAATTAAAAATAATTTACAGAAAATTAAACTTAGAATAATATATACTTGGCAAATGACTTTGTTAGGTTGTCCTAAATGGAAGGAAGAGGCAAAAAAATTATATCTTTAACAAAATATACATTTTTAACTAGTAAAAATATTGAAAAGATATATTAAAGTCAATTGTCTATATTATTGTTTTATATAGAAACCTTAAAATCACAAAGGAAAAACACGTGAGCGTATGCATGAAAACAGGTGACCAGGATTTTATTTGGTAGCTAATTAAGGAAAACATAAATACACCCAATTAATATATTATTAATGAGACATTAAGATACATTATTAATGAAGACATTAATAATATATTAATGAATATATTCTTTAGAATTCTTGTAGAAACAATAAAAATTCTTGTAGACAAAATAAAAAATATTTAGAATTCATTAAAATGAAAATTAAAAGATTTTATTGTTGTTTTGTCTATTCAGCAGAAAGTGATAAAACCCAATATTGATAAGGATGTGGAACAATGAATACTATCAGACAATGATAGAGAAAGATTAACATTTACAGATTATCTTACAGGCAGTATGGTTCTACTTTGTCAAATCTATATTAAAGTATCTATCCTATGACCTAAATATTTAGCTTCTAGAAATTTATGTGGAATAATTAATAATCAAGTAAAAATTTATAGTGGGTATTTTTATATGATTAAAAAATAGAAAAAATATAGTTTCATAGCAAAGTATTTAAACTACTTAATGCATAAGGTAGAATAAAGCATAACTATTAAAATGATTTTGTTACTGGCTCTTAAAATATTTTTTAAAAAAGCAATTTAGATTTTAATATATTATGAATAAAATAAACCTTGATAAATTTTATTATAAAAACATAAAAAATACTTTAATCAAATGTGAAGAGTGGTTCATTCTGAGCTTTGGTATTAAGAATAATTTTTATTTTACCATTTAATATTTCTATAGATATACCAGTAATCTTACCAATAAGAAACACAACAGTAACTTATTTATCTTGATATCTATGAGAGAATTATCATCCTTTTAAAACATTATTTCAAATTTTGTTTTTAATTGTAAAATATTATTTCATATAAAATGAATACTAAAGAATTTAGGGAAGTGAACATTTGTTAAAATGTGCATGGCTAAAAAATTTATTTTTACTGGGATGGAACTAAAATAAATTAAAGTCAGATGTTATGGTAGCAGCAGTCGCAGTGGTAGTACCGAGAATCAGCAGGGATTCATTTTAGAGCATGGCAAATAACCTTTGAATAAATCTGCTGCCCTTAAACTGAGGCACGAAGAAAACATTATCATGTTTTGTAAAAATTGTCAAAAAAGTATTTATATACAATAAAGAAATCAAAAACTCTTTCTTCAATGGAGAAAATACTCTAATTAGCCAAATCATGAACAAACAAAAAACAAAATGAACATATACCTATTAATTTCCAAATATCCTCTAAGTCGTGGTTTGCAATATTTTAAACACTTCTAAGTCTTTTGCCCTGAAACATGAACAGAATACATGCTTTGAAATTGGAAATAGTTGTTTTTTTAATCACTCAGAATTACAAATTTTATAGAATTACACCATCCAAATAGAATTTTAGTATAATTTGGAATTGAAAAATCACAGTTTCTGCTAAGACAGTGCTTAGGAGGCAAGTATAAATGTGGGGCAATTTTTAAAAATGTATAATGAATGAAATGTGTCAGTCAAAACTAGAAAATGCATAACATATTTGATTGTCATTTTACGTGGGGCTTACTTCTCATTCCTCAAGATAAAGAAGGTCTGCCACTTTACAATCATTATCAAATTTCAGCAGCAAGTACTGTTGGGTTTGTGGTGTTTTATAGGTCAAATATCACTTCCATGCAGTAGATATTTATAGCGTTCCACTTTCCTGGAGAAATGCTGACATTACATTGCTATGTTTAACTTGTGAGCTCAGGTAACAGATTGGGTTGATAACAGCTCCAGTTTTTACATTTCACCTTTCTTCCTTTTTAGTCTGTTTTTGTGAACCATTTTATCTACCTATTTGCACAAATGTCATGCCTATAAATCCAGGGAAATGTCTGTTCCTTGTTTTCTTACCCTAGAGCATGTACTTTACCTTGACAGACACAAAATGAAAATAAATTGCATCAGATTATTCCTCTAACAAAGCAAGCTGATAAAAATGTATAGTGTTACTGTTTGTGAGAATTTTCTTCCTTCTAATATCCCAGAAAAAATAATATATTCAGTGCTCACACAAGTTCAAAAGCACTGAACACTGTAATATGAAGAATTGCTAGCAGAAATCTTTCACTGATGAGTGGAGTCCACTCAACCCTAAAGGAAATCTGTTACTGGCTCAATGTTAAATCCTTCATAAGGATCATGTGAGATTTTGTAAGAAACTTAAATGAAGTATAAGTTACATGAAATTCAATTCACCATTCTTATTCAAGTTTATATTTAAAGAGGTTTTTGAATTTATACATTAATTTAACACTACTACAAATTACATAGATAACCCAAAAAGCTGTGAAACCATACCACAGTTATACTGGTTTAGAACATTAAAAATAACACATGCACACACTGCACACACATACACACTTTTGTACCACCATGCAACTACTATGCATTTAATATTTTGAGAAAACTTTATGAAGTAGTACCTGAACAAATATTGTTCCAATTTTTATACCCAATATTTAATTATCTAAAAATATCTCATAAAATAGACTCTATTATTAATGCAAACTCGTGTTTCATCAAGGGAATGTTAGTTGTTATTTTATTTTTAAAGGAAAATATACTTTAGAACTCATAATTAAAGATAAAATTTGACTTTTATATTAATAACAGCCAAAAATTGGCCAGGCATGGTGGCTGACACCTGTAATCCAAGCACTTTGAGAGGCAGAGGTGGGTGGATGACCTGAGATTGGGAATTTGAGACCTGGCTGGCCAACATGGTGAAACCCCATCTCTACTAAAAATACAAAATTAGCCGGGTAAGGTGGGATGCGCCAATAGTCCTAGCTACTTGGGAAGCTGAGACAGGAGAATTGCTTGGACCGGGGGTCTGGAGGCTGCAGTGAGCTGAGATCGCACCACTGCACTCCCGCCTGAGCAAGACAGACAGAGCGAGACTCCATCTCAAAAATAAAAAATAAAATAACAGCCAAAAACTGTATATGGCTTTTGATAACGGATTTGAAAAAGTATGGTCTTAAAAAATAAGAGCTTCTAATTTCATCACATAAGAGGAAACATAGAGTTGCCGTGTTTCTTCTTCTGTTTCCTTTTCTTCTATATAGAGTCTGTACAGAAGAATACAGACTCTCTTCTCAGTCCTCCTTATTGTATGCTTATTTTTGCACAGTCCCAAGATGGCTCCAGTTATAACAATAATATTTTAGGGAATGAGAAAATAAGAAAGAAAAAGGCAATGAAGAAAATGTATGCACAAGCTGTCAGCTAACATTGACTCCTAACTTACCTGCCTTAAACTTTTACGAATGTTCCTCCAAGTAATTTTAATTTCTATCTATTAGACTGAAGTAAGTCATACGGAAGGCACTATAAAGGACAATAAAGAATAGCTTTTGAGCTGGGCACTTTATTGTTAAGATTCACTTGGGGTGGCTGGCAAAATATTAGCAGAAGATAAGGGAAAGTTATAGATTAGTCTCAAACCTTTTGTAAGGCCAAAAGGTTTTATTGGGACAGGCTGAAGATGGCCGGTCCATTACGTTAGGGAAAAGACAGGGAGGAATAAAAGCTTTTCCAGTTTAAACCTGTTTACCTCACATCTCTTTGTGTCTACTTTAACTGTTTATTCATATAAACTTTGTGCTGGATTGTCCTCTTGGGGAGATCAAAGGTGAATTACCTATTAATAGTGTTTACTCTGGAGCCGGAAACTAAAGTTTTATCATTTATAAAACCACTCTTAAGCATGTTAATTATCCACAAGCTTGTTGACTTATAACCTCTGTTATGAAATCTTTTACTGAATAAATTTGTGGATGGGCAGGGGGTCTTGGTTGATCGGCTGCATTTCGCCCTCTGAAAGCATCCAACAACCACACTAGCCCACTGGAATCACTGAACCAGGTATGAGAGTGCATTTATTCATCCATCCTTGAGTCATAGTCTGCTGGCCAGACCTCTACAGGTGGTGCTCGACATCTCACTTTACTGTATCCGATACACTTATGATCTGTTATGGATGGGCCACTGGTAATTTTGACCCACAACATACATTGAAAGAATATAAACTCATGTTATACTATCTGTATTCTGACGAGTATGTTTTGTTAGTTTTTACTGAAGAACCACCACAAATTCCCTGTTGTGACTCTGCTTACCTACATTTGAAATTATCTTTACTCCTAGCTCCCATATATCTACATCCCATATAACACCAATTTCCTTCTTTATATGTCATCTCCTCCCATATATGCTTGCTCTTTTGAACCTACAAGAGGCCATGTGTGAAATGTTTATTTTTATAAACGCATAAGCCTTAACATGTTTTGAACAGAACTAATGTTCTCTCATCTATTAAAGCAATTAATTATTCAATTATATTACTACATAACATTTAATTATCACTATATATTAGGATGACACAATGTCAAGTTCTCATTGCCTATATTAGCCTAAGAATGCAGGATTATTTAATATGTTTCACTTAATAATACAGTAAATTGAACTTATTCCAGCTATGAGTATATAATGACTTACTGATCACAAAGGTCTAAATTAAAAGAAAACACAACATGTTTGAAGCTAGTAAAAGCACTATTTATGGAAGAGAAAAAGAAAAATTTTTTAATCCTACATTATTTTATGCAGAAGAAATTCTATTTTATGGCCTTATTTTACTTTTTTGAAAGCTTCATGAAATGCAAATTAGAAGCTCAACAAAATATCTCTACATACATAGAGGAATAGCTAAAATTTAAAACAACAATGCCAATTATTGCTGAGTATGTGGAACATTTAGAACATTTGTTCATTGCTGGTTGGAATCTAAAATTGTACTACAGCTTTGCTTTGGAAAACACTTTGACTGTTTCTTATAAAGTTTTAATATGCACTTGCCATAAATAAAATGAAAATATGTTTACATAACAATTTATTTACACATGTTGATAGCGACATTCATCAAAATGTAACAAATCTTGAAACATCTATGAACTGATGCAAACAAACAAATAATGGTGAATGAATAACAAAGGAATACTAGGAATATACACAGAAACAAAAATTAATCTCAACAACATCCTTCCAAGTCACTGAGCTAGTCATATTAAATTATATATATTATGATTCCACATATATGCAAATTTAAGGCAAAAATACAGTAACAGAAAGCAGGGCAATTTCATCATGTTACTGGGGCTAGTAAGGAAGCATCAACCACAGAAGGCACAAGATAATATTTTGGGGTGGTGAAAACAGTCTACATCTATTTTGGGTGCTGGTTCCACAACTGGACTTATTTGTGTAAACTCATGGAAATGTGTATTTATATTTAGTAAATTTTATTATATGTAGATTAAGCATTATTAGCAATTTAAAAATATTTTAAAATTATCTTTCCTCTTTCTTTCTCCTTATGCTTCTTGAGCAAATCAGTCCAAACCCACTAGCTGAGGATAAATAAGGTAGAGTCTTATGCTATTATAGTGGAGAAAGTGGAACCACATTGGCTCAGTAAAAGGTGGTGAGTGCTTCCATACCAGAGGGTGATGGCCTAGCATAGCAAAAACATGGTGTTACATCAAAGATAAATTGGATCTTCTCCTCTATACAAGTTCAAGCCTGGTAACTAGAATTAACATGGGGGCAATCACCTGATAAAGAATATAGTATCACTTCTCATATATTCCTGTCAAAGATAACTGAAAATAACCTAAACAAAAAATATTGAAGAAACACAGATTGGAGGACATTATGAAAAATAATTGGGCAAAACCGTCAAGATCTTGACAATCAAGACAGAAGAGCGAAATGATAGAAACTTATAACAACAAATTCAATGCATGATGTGCTTAAAACTAGATCAGATCATTTATCCAAAAAGTACATTTTTTAGAAAATTGGTGAAACTTGAATACTTACAGGAATAGAGTCTGAGGAGCAGATACATAGCAGTAACAAAATTTTAAAAGGGTGGGTGCAATGACTCACATCTGTAATCCCAGGACTTGGCTGAGGAAGGAATATAACCCTTAAGTCCAGGAGTTCCAGACCATACCCTGGAAACATAATGAGACTCCTGTCTCTACAAATCCTTTTTTTAAAAAAAATTAGTGTGATATCACGTGCCTATAGTCCTAGCTGCTTGAGTGGCTGAGGTTGGAGGATCACTTGAGCCCAGGAGGTGAAGGCTATAAAAAGCCCAGATGGTGCCACTGCACTTCAGCCTGCACAATAGAATGACATCCTATCTCAAAACATAAAAATAAGTAACATTAAAAAAATACAGTTTTAGAATTGTGTATATTTTTGTTGCAGCTACATAACTTTTTCGTTGTGGAAATTATGTACAAAATATTGAGGTATCATATTAGGAATTTCATTTTGAATGGTTCAGAAATTTTTTGAAAATTTTTAAACTATACTTTTTGTAAGTTTGAGATAATTTCTAAATAAAATTGAATAATATACTACAGAATTCCAATGATTAACAGCATAATAATGTCACATTATTCTGAAACAAATTAGTTGAATATGATTGACAGCTAGAAAGTCCCTCATTTTAATATTTTAATTTATTAAAAAGAAACAGATGTTAGAATTTAATAAAAAAATTATACAAATTATATTTAATATATGAATATTTAAAAAATCACATAATATACAGTAAGTCAATAGTTTGATCTTTGATACATGTCATCTATAGTATTTTAAAGATGGAAGACTCAAAGGTGGTTTTTAATTATTTCTCAATAAAGTTAAATTTTCATACCATTACTTTTTCTTCATTTTATACATTTTTATTTAGACATTATAATTCACCCTTTTAGCATAGAATTTTATGATTTTATATATTTTTTTATGTTCCCACCACCAAAATTGAAGAGAATAGTTCAATCACAACATTAAAATTAATACATCCTTTCACTAGTAAATTACAATCATTTTAAACATTAAAATATCCATATTCATGAGTTTAAATATGTGTTCATCACACAGCATTCAATATATGTAGGCAATAGCCTTAGCTCTAAATTTTTTTATTCTTTGTATCCATTCCTTTCCTTCTTGGTATTATGTAAGAATTTTTGTTTTGGCAAAATGATGCTAGGATCACTAATCACAATCAATATAGATATTTCAACATTTCTGAAATAGTTCATTTAATTAAGTGAACATTAAATTAATTTTTTAATAGCACATTTTCTCACTGCTCCATTGTCTTTTATTTTAGAAACAAGTTATCAATCAATCTTGAAGATTACTATTTTTTATTATTCTTTCCTGTTCCTCATAATATGTGTGTGTATATATATATATAACTATTTAATATTCTATTAGAATTTATATATTATAAAAATATATATATTTATGGTCAAATAGAATGTTTGTAAAATGGGGCACATAGTCTTAGTGGCATCTTTCACATATTCATTTCCTCCCGACAAAAGGGAAAGGAAATATAAATTATAATTTCAAGGCTTCAAAATAGTTACATATTTACATATTAAAAACTCTTCCATTTCAAGAAAATATTTAATTCCACAATAATGTTCTTGTTATCAGATGAAGTTCCTTAATCTATTGCTATTTGTTTCTCTTTTAATGACAAGTATAGAAATAAAGGGCAGTGCATATACATAAATCCCTTGCCTTTACCTATTTAAATCAACACAAGAGTAATCAAGTGAAGAAAGAACCTTAGGAAGCAGTCAGTCTTGAAACAACTCACTTCAGATATTTGAAAAAAGAAAAATGTTAAAGTTCCAGATTAATAAAATCTTACCTGGCAATTAATAAAGTGTTTCAAAGTTCCACAGATTCCTAGAACTTTTTTCTGAATTAGGTAATATTTTATTATCCAGAAGCATTGACAGTACTATAATCTTTTATGTAGCCTAGGGATCATAATCAAATTGCCCTTTTCCAACTGCCCTGCAATTATTCTTTGTGTCACTGGAATAAAATTCGGTGTGCTCATGGAGGACTATCATCTGACAGGTGTCCTTTATCATTGAGTATTTAATCAAAAGCTTGTAGAGATTCAAGACTACTTTAAATCTTTCCTAGTGGGTATTAATTATCTTAAAAACAGATAACTAAATTATTTGTTAGGAGATACTCAAAGTCACAAATTTTTCACCATCACCTTTAAAATCAGACTTGTGTTTGGTGTTTATAAGATTCTCTTGCCTTTTTTCTCCCTCTCTCCCTCTTTTGACCTTATTCATTTTCACATAAGTTATTTATTGAGTACTCAAAAATACTACAACTTATGTCCTTTTTTTCCTTCAGGCAGTTCTTGTAGTGTAGGGAACAAAGATAAAACAACACATTTCTTTTGTCCTGTCATTCGTCGTGTATTTGCCACAAGTTTTTATACAGAAGTGTGTGCCTTTTGAAGAATTATTAAGTTTATATATACTATATATGAAAGGCTATTGTCTTTTGGAGTTTTTTTTTCCATGAAAAATAGCCACAGAATTTTCCATTTCCTTTAATAAGGTAAATTTTACTGAGAAAAGTTGTAAATATTTTTAAGACTATTAAAAATATATATGATCATATTGGAAGTGATATACTTTAAAATATATGATGAATCAAAATGCAGTATTGAATTTTATTCTACAAATATTTTCTGTTGTATTCTGGCAAAAATTTGAGAACCCATGGTTAGACTAAAGATTGTAGATTTCATATTCAAGAGCTCAATCATGTTTTATACAAACTAATCTCCTTGGTAATCTGAATTGCAAACCTCCTCACTTTATATCTAGTTGTACATGAAAAGTTGTAGGAGTTGTCTGGGGCTATTTAATATTCAGTTTTACTGCAGATACTTTCATCTTTAAAAAATAATGCTGTTTAAATATTTATACAGCACATACATAAGTAGAAATCAAATATGACATGCTGCATTTGATTGATGCCCACTAAATAAGAATTATTTACAACTTCAACTCAATAAGCATTGCCAGTTGAAATTGCTATTGTTCACAGGAGAAAAGTTTAGATCTTCACCCTTGTTGCATTCTTGACACATTAGAACAATTATGATTAAATATATGATGTATAAAATAGCTCGATCTTTAGCAAAATTTTTTTTGTGATTAAATATAAGATGTATAAAATAGCTAGATCTTTAGCAAAAGTTTTCTAAAATGTCAAAAGAATGAGTGTGTAGTTAATAATTTCTTCGATTTAATTTTTGAAGACTTCTTATGAAGAGGAATGAAGAGAGTAATATATCTTTTTTTTTTTGCTGTCATCATGACAAATTTAGATGAAAATAATAGATAAGATACCATAACTGAAATTCTGTGTATATTTTGGTAATTATGAAATACTTTAGGACAAAGTATAAAATAAAGTATAACCATCTGCTTATATCTAAAGAAAATCTGAAAAAATGCTTTTATTGAGATTTGAGAAAATCTTTGCTAAAAATGACCTAAATTGACTCAAAATTCCCCAACATTTTAATTTTTTCTATAAAAACTAATACCTTCTCTGTATGTAACTATCTAGAGAGGAAGTGGCTGTTTGTTTTATTATAGGCTCAGCAAATTACAATTACTTTGATGATTACATTTGTTATAAGATAAATAATCCTTACAATGAAAACAGTTTTATAGTGGTCAATTTTACCTCATCTATTTAGATGTCATATTTTCCTGGAAGACTGTTATCATCTGCAAAGATTGCATGACATTTACATCCATTAGAGGATTCTTAAGTTTTAGATCATACAGAATGACTGACAGAAACGTGTTGATCTAGAAGAGATGCTAATAAAATTATAAAGAAGGCTGGAGAAACAGACTTAAGGCTGAATCTAGAGAAAAAAAAGGTTCAGAATTTGGAAAAATAGGAAGAGAAATATACTTCTCTAGCAAGAGTCAAAACTTGTTAACATATATGCACTATTGGTCTTAAGATAGCTAATGATGTCAAGTAGAAAGGAAGAATGAGAAATAAATGCTGTCATGTGGAGTTGCAAGTTACGGTAAACATTTTTGCTGAAGCAGGACATGAGCATATAGGGGAGAAGCAATCAGAATAATCAGTCTTTCCTGTAGCTGCTACTATAAATATATGTGTGTGGCTATCTCTGTTGCTAACAATGAGTCATATTTGAAAATAATAATAATAATATTGTAAAGAGTATATTTTGCATAAATCTTTTGAGTAGCTCATAAGAAAAAAGATTATAAAGCAAAATAGATTTTAACATTGATATGTCTGACACATGATTCTGTGGAATGTGGTCAGTTTGCTATACAATTAAGATATTAACTTTTAAAATTTCTACCTACCAATGTTCACTGCATTTACCAACATTTGAATGATCACTGTAGTCTAGACTTTTTGTGAGTAATAAAACAGGGGAAGTATAAAGAGTGAATGTTGTTTCAGAAATAATTCAACATGCAATTTAACTAAAACCTTAATTAGCAAAGATATCATCAATCTTATCAGCACAAAATATTCATCATTAAATTAATGAAATAAGCTGTTCTGAAACAACATATATTCAAATATTCAGATGGAATATATGGAATATGCTTTCCAATACACTCTACCATTCCACCAAGGTCAAAGCAAACTGAAAGACACTTATCTATCCCTGCAATATTTGCATTGACATCAAGATGAGGATTCTCTGATAGGGTAATTAATGTGTTAAGCCTCTATGTGTTTTAACCTTATATTCTTCTTCTTTTGTTTTTTTAGTAATGATAACTTTTCGATATTAAAGACTGTGACAATATCTTTCAATTTGTAAATGATCTTGTTTTGGCATTTTTTAGTGTTATATATCTTTTCATTTATATTTTCTTTTAATGTTTGTATTAAGTAGAGATTATTTTACTTATTATTGAAATGCATAATCATCTTGTATCATTTTAGTTGATAGTAATACTAAGCCAAGAATGTCTTCTATGTAATATGTATTTATAAATATACTATGTATGTACATATTTATTTTACATATGCACTATATTAATTGTTACATGTTAAATATATTATTAAATACAAATTTAATATAAATGTATATTTATATATTTGGAGAAAATTTCTGAAACTTATTTTTTCAAGACAGAGTCTCACTCTGTTGCACAGGCTGGAATGCTGTAGCAAGTTCTCGGCTCACTGCAACCTCCTTCTCCCAGGTTCAAGTGATTCTCCTGCCTCAGCCTCCTGAGTAACTGGGATTACAGGCATATGCCACCACACTTGGCTAATTTTTAAATTTTTTTATTTTTCATTGAGACAGGGTATCACCGTATTGGCCAGGTGGGTCTGGAAATTCCTACCTCAAGTGACCCGCCCACCTCGGCCTCCTAAACTGCTGGGATTTCAGCATGAACCACCACACCCGGCCAATTTCTGAAACTTTTAGTATAACTATTACAAAAATATAATTTACTATTTATTATTTTGGCCATTTATGATTATTAAAACATGTAAAAACGTGTGGTGAAACATGAAAAAATCTCATAATTTCAGAAAGTTTAAGTACTTATTTCTAAATCCTAAAAATTAATCCCTTCCAGAAACTTTGATGAATCACATATATTTTGATGATTACCCAGGAATGTCAGATCTTGCAGATCTAGATTTCTCTTTCCCTATACTTTGCTTTCAGAGAACGTGACCTAGGTTATGATAAATGATTTTTAAGATCTGATTTAATTACCTTCTTTTTCAGTAAACAGTATGTCGTGAGGCCAGCAACAAGTATTTTTTGTTTATGACAATACCTTCAAACCCAAGCACATTATGTTGAACAACATAAACATTCAATAGGCAAAAGCTGAATAAATGTTTAATGAATCAGATGGATGCATAACTGAAGAGATTCAGGAATATGAAGTTCTTCTCTATTAGTTGCATGAAATATCCATAATTTCTCCATAAATTTATTTCATATTTCATAATTTGTTTTAATCTTAGATCTGATATCATATTGTACAAAATCTTCATTTTACCTTAATGTAAAAGTAAGCACTTTGACTATATGTAATAAACTAAGAATAGGTCAAACAAGTGTTTATACTGAAGCAAAACTAATTGATTATAAAATACTGACCAAATTTAATAAACACTATATTGATATTAAATATAGTAACAAATAGAATGATTCATCTTCTCTTGATTCTAAAATATGTGATAGAGTTTCAAAGATTATTATATGATTTAATTCTATGCTTTTGGTAATTAATTTAACCCCAGGCCCTCTTTGAAAAATCTCTTTAATATTTTTTAATGTATTATAACACATAATTTACCGTTTTCATTTGTAACAATTATAAGCCCAAAGTGTCAAGTCACTGAACCTAGAATTTTTGCCATCATTTAGTCTATATGCAATGAAGTGTGTGTGTGTGTGTGTGTGTGTGTGCGCACATGTATTAAGCATGTGGATGAAAAATTGGGGAAGTGAGAGATATTGAAATGCTTTAAATGTCTTGAATGTCTTTTCATTGTCATAAATTCTACCAAGAAAAATAGTTCTCTCTCTTGCTTTTTTGAGGGGAATTGACACCACAGAATTAAAATTATTTGATGTAGTTGTGTGACCTCATTCAAGTTCTCTCTATAATTTATTTCAATTTAAAATTCTGGAAAGCTAAACAGGAAGTAAAAGGATTTTAGAAATAAAAATACTTTTGTGAATTATAAGATCAATACACATACACATATATGTATGTTTTTATAGTTCAACAATAGTGTGACTTGTTTCATATCTAATAAAATTTTATAGAATATAAGAGAGACACATATATTGCAATTTTTGGAGCACTATCTTAAAATATCACATAGAAAGCCTATGAATGTGTGAATGTACTCATTTATTTCTAGTATATTTGTAGTCTATACAAATTAAAACAACAGAAAAAAATATTTTTTTAATTCCTATAGCTTTAATAGACTACCATAATTCCTAGTCTGAATTCAAATTAGTCCATTGCTGAAATTTCAATTGGAATAACAGAGCCACTGGTTTCTCTTAAATACAGGTATTACTGATATTTATAAACTTTGAGAATAAAATCAGGAAATACACATAATTACTATTACTGTTTCAAGTGAAACTCAAAGTATAATAAACAAATCTCAAGCTAAAATTTGATATTTGTTTATAAAGTATATATAAAATGTACATATAATTACCCCAGTATATACATTAGCATATAACTTGTGGAATCACAAATAAGTAAAATTTGCCCTATATTGTTAATTAAATCAACAAATTATTTTGATCAACATCAAAGAAGATAAATATTTATTTTAAAATGCAGCAATTATAATTATTGCATTTTAAACTGCAACCATTTAATAACCATTTGACTGCTTTAATTAATCTATATACACAAATTTTTGCTTTACCTGAAGTAATTTTGCACTGTTAGAAATGTTTGCTTATGTGATTCATTCACTTAGTGAAATTTGATTGACAAAATTGTTCTTAAAAATCACTGGCTAACAATCTACAGTTTTTTATAGAAGACATATCATTTGTAAATTCTTTTGCACATACAACTGCATCAGAGAACAGGAGCCAGAGGAAAAAAGAAAAAAAAAATTTTTGCACATTACAAAATACAGATTGGTGGAAATGCTTTTTAAAACTTAAATTACAAATTTTCCCATATTTCAATATACAAGCATTTGATATACTTAGTTATGCTTATATAATTAAATTCAGTTCTAAAGAGATTGTGAAGGCTTGGGAAGTCCAAAATTTAATGATGTTGTCCCACAAGCTGGAGACTCAACAAATAGTTACATTTAGGTTCAAAAGCAGCCTGCTCTAGAACCAGGAAATGCTGATGTTGCAGATAAAGTCTGAAGACAGTCTCCTATAACAGCAGGAAAATATGGATATTATAGATGAAATCTGAAGGCAGTATGAGCAAAAATTTCCTCCCTCTTGAGAGAGGCTGGCTTTTTATTCTATTCAAGCCTTCAATTTATTGGATTAAGTCTATCCATATTATGTAATCTGTTTTACCCAAAGTCCACTGATATAAATGATAATCTCATTAAATAAGTCCTCACAGAAGATTAAGTCCAATCACAGATTGGATTAAGCCTATCCATATTATGAAATCCATTTTACTCAAAGTATGCTGATATAAATGATAATCTCTTTAAATAAGTCCTCACAGAAATAAGCAAAAACTTTGAACAAATATTTGGACATTGCCATCCAGACAAGTTTATATGTAAAATTAATCATTGAAATTCTAAAAAATTGCTAACATGGCACTCATACATATCTCCTTAAATCATACTTAGCAGCCCAATTTCTCTTTGGTAATCATAATCAATCACTTCAGCCAGCTTATTAACTCCCTTCTTTATTCAGAAATTTACAAAGCTAAAATTGGCCAAAAGTCAGTCTTAACTTTCAGTTAAACTGAATTATTGTCTCCTGGGGGAAGCATTTCTCCCTTTAGGACTAAGATTTCTAGGCCATCAGAATATGATGCCATGGGAACAGGAAACAAATATTTACTAGAGGTCATTAAAGGTAATGGTGAGTGATGCCACTTCCATTTTCATCCCTTGATTCTTGGACATCTGAATTCCAGCATCTGTTGAGATGATTGATTAAACCCACAAATAGCACCAGTGATATCTTTATCAAATTATTTTCCAGCCAATTCTTGCTATTCTCTCCAGCCCATGTTTTCTTGTTTTTTTCACTAAGGATAGACTGAGAGCTTTCCATGTCTTCAAATTCTGGTAACTTTTTGCTTAACAATTGTTACAATTTATCACACTCATTTCACATTTTACTATAAGCAGTAAGGAGAAACCAGGCAAAATTTCTTGTTTTTCATACTACATAAATTCACATTGTAACACTATCTAACACATAGCCCTAGTAATTTGAATAAAGATTCTATAAATGATAAAACATGAGAAATTGGCAATATTATTAGAAATGTCACAATTTTATAAACATTGTCATGAATTCTTTAAAAACTGAAGTACCATCAGAAACTAATGATAATGCTTTCCATGATTCATGGTTAATTTACAATAATCACACAACTTCGTGGTTATTAAATGCAATTGGGTAAGATAAGTGTTTTACATATTATTAATGAATATGTTTATAAAAAGTACCTTTAGTTATTGGGAAGCAAAATGATTTTCTATGCTAAACTAGTTATTTTATTTTCTCTTCTTGAAATAATATAAAAGCTAACACTTAAAGTAAACCTGTTCTGTCTTTCATAAGTGCCTGGTGATAAGATATGCTAATTTGTTCAACTTGTATATATACTGGATAAAACTAAATTATGGCCATCAGTAAATATTACCCCTGAAGCCATTTAGCACCATGACCGTGAGATATTCTGTTGTAGTTACTAACAAATAACACTTTTAGACTTTTTTGAGAAATCCAAAAACATAATTAGAGAAGGATAAAACAAAGCTGATGCTCTACTTTTCATGGTAGAATACTGTTATATACTGTGACCAGAAAATAAATCTTGGGGGTCCCAAAATCACTAAGCTAAAGGGAAGAAATCAAGCTGAGAACTGTTAGGGCAAACTTGCCTCTCATGCTATTCAAAGTCACCCCTCGGCTCACTATCTGAATGCCTCCTTTGGAAAGGATAATTAGAAACCTGAAAGAATGCAACTATTTGTCTCTTATCCACCTAGGAACAGTGAGCCCTTTCCCTGCTTCGAATTGTCCTGCGTTTCCAGGCTAAACCAATGTTTATCTTATATGTGTTGATTGATGTCTCATGTCTCCCTAAAATTTATAAAACTGAACTGTGCTCTGACCACCTTGGGCACATGTCATCAAGACCTCCTGAGGCTGAGTCATGGGGTTGCATCCACAACCTTGGCAAAATAAACTTTCTAAATTAACTGAGACCTGTCTCAAATATTCGAGGATCACAATAAGAAAGTATACAGTGGAATCCTAAGTTCTCACCACTCCTGATATTGGGAAGTGCTTAATGTATTTAATAAATGTGTTGACCCAGATTAAGTAAAGGTATTTTTACATTAATAGAAGAGAGAATAAGTGAACAATATCAAATGAGATTCATTTTAACTTCTAGCTCAGACCAGTACTTTCTAATTTTATATAAAATATGCATTGCTATGAAAAGAAATCAATACGAATTTAGTAGCTTAAAAATAAAAAAAACTTATTATTTTGCAGTTCTGTATACCACAAGTCTGATACAGATCTCACTGGGCAAAGGTCAGGTGTGAACAGTGCTGCATTCCTTTCTGGAAGCTCTAGGTAAACATCTGTTTCCTGCTCACTAAAGTTAGTGTCAGAATTTAGTTCCTTGTGGTAATAGCGTTTCAATTCTATTGTCAGCTTAGAGCTATTATCAGCTTTTGGAAGTTGCCCACATTCCTAGCCTCAAGGTCCCCGTCCTTCATCTTCAAAGCCATAAAAGACGAATAAATCCTCCTCATATCATATCTCTCTCACTCCTCTGTCTTCCCTGTGTTCTTAAGAGCACAGGTGATTAGATTGCTCTCATCCTCCAAATGCAGAATAATCTTCCTGTTTTAAGATTGGCGAATTAGCAATTATTTCCATCTGCAACCTTAATTCCCCTTGGGCATGTAATTTGAACATATCCAAAGGTTCTGCAAATTAAAAAAAAAAATGGCATCTTTGCATGAACATTTTTCTGCTTACCACAGAGTTCAAAGAGGTAAGGTTTTCAAATTTTTGTTAAGAAGCTATTTTATTAAAGCTATGGACAATAACTGGGGACACAAAGAATGCTGCTTCAGCGTAGACATTAGAGCTCTTGTGATGAATGTGAGCAACAGAAACAAAAAACAGTTATCCTAAAACAGATTCTTAGCAGAGAAGTTTGGGCACAGGGGTTAGAGAAGAAAAAGAAAAACAAAACACTATTATAGCTATCATTGTCATGTTTGTTCATGAAAAATTATTTAGAGATGCCTAGAACTAAAGATAAATTATCCTGTTAGTATTCTATTATATACATCACTCTCTAGTCCATAAGGCTGTCTAAAGCAGCTGGTAGTCCACTGTTATGTAATTTGGGAAAAGAGAGCATAAACATTGTGTTATTAGCCTAATAAAAAGCTTTTTCATGATTTTCCTGAGGTGGCCTGGAGAAATAATTTTCAAAAAATTAATAATAAAACAATGCTGAATCTGCAAATTTTTGCTTTTAAATATACAAATTGATTATTACTGCTTCATAAAGACAATTAAAGAGTCTCACTATAACATCAATGAGAAGCATAGCTAGAACATTAGCAGAAGTGAGAGTTCTAAACAATGTCATGTTAAATTGTGCACATCTCCAAAATGCAGATTAACAACTCAGTAACACAGAGGACATATATAAAAAATAATTAATGGCTTCCTACCAGCTTATTGTTATGAGTTTAGGTGTAAAAAAGGTGGACGTGTTGAAAATACTGATGCTTCCTCCTTTTCAGCAAACAAGAACAAACATATGCAATTTAGAAACTTCAGACATTTTGAGTCTTTACAATAAACTATTTCTTGAACAAATTCAAAACCTCTCGTCATTGTCCCTGTCTGATCTTTAAATATGATATTTCAAAATTGATCCTTTTTTTGCCTATATGTATCTAATATTTTAAGTATGAACTTTTTACCACTAATTAATATATACATTACATTTTACATTTATATATGTATATAAATTATACATATATAAATTTTACATATATATATAAATGTAAATTTTAACTTTCCTACTGTTATTACATTCTATGTAGGTTAAGTAGGCACGTTTTTAACACTTGCATAGTTGTCCTTATTTTTCAATAAAATTCTATAGGACCAGAAAATCAACAACCTAGATAAATATTACAGTTCTGTTTTATAAAATGTCCTGCTACAATTCATATATTTTTATCATGTCGTTGTAGTAATGGAACATACTTTGTATCTAACAAAACCCTGACATTCGAAAGTTATGTATAGACACTTTGAAGCATCACTGTGAAGTGATATCAGCACAATGACAGAGGAAGGACCACTAAAAATTCTCTCCTCCATAAATCAATAATAATACTGGGCAGAATTGTCAGAATCAGCTTTTTTTCACAAATCTGAAATTTACCAACAACTTGCAGCAAGGCAGGGAGCATTTATTCAAGAACAATCACTGAGTCTCAGTAAAAAACAGCAAAATTTGGCTGGGCACAGTGGCTCATGCCTGTAATTCCAGCACTCTGGGAGGCCAAGGCAGCCAGATCATCTGAGGTCAAGAGTTCCAGACCACCCTGGCCAACATGGTGAAACCCTATCTCTAGTAAAAATACAAAAATTAGCCAGGCATGATGGCAGGTGCCTATAATCCCAGCTACTCAGTGGGCTAAGGTAGGAAAGTCACTTGAACCCGCGAGGCAGAGGTTGCTGTGAGGCGAGATTACACCATTGCACTCTAGTCTGGGCAACAAGAGTGAAACTCCATCTCAAAACAGCAAAATTTCTTGTTGGTTTGTTTGTTTGTTTTCTTGAGATGGAATTTCACTCATGTTGCTCAGTATAATCAGTAACATTCTTTTCCAGATTTGTTGCCCAGTATAATCAGTAATTTAACCTACCCTATTGTTATCTTTATGAAGTTCCATAGGTAGCTTTGAAGATGGACAGTCCCACATTCAAGGTAAAAATGACCAACCTGTTAGCCACCAGAGGAGGCAGATGGGATTGAACATGTTTCAACGCCTCATTCCTAGTTAATTATCATTATTTGCACTTTCAAGTTGTTTCCTGGAAGAACCTACTATGATTAATTTATATGACCTTATTCAGAGCTTACCCAGTATAAGAACGTCTTTCCACGGAACTATTGCCCGTAAAAATCGAAGGCAATGCTTCACTTTGTGGCTGCCTCGGGCTGTAAGTAGATAACGGAGCAAATAATAGGTAAAATAAAAGCTTGAAAGGAAAAGGCAGATAATTAGATGACTGCAAGGGCTTGGGAATGCTCTGAAATATTCCTGTTAGTACTCATAGGACCATGTGCATACTGGGGATGGGCACATGATAAAGAAAGACCTAAGAAGGATCCAAGCTTCTATCTCTAAATCACCTAGAGGCTCTGGTTAATCAAAAATTAAAGGCTAAGTTAGAGTTATAAAATATCTGATGAAATGGTGAATGCTTACCCTAATACTGACCAAGAGGTCCTCAGCAAAGCTTGAGAAATTTTTTGGTAATTTATTGGTAATACGCATTGAAGAAAATGTGGGTCGAAATATTAGCTGACCACTAAGATAACCAGTTAGAGGCCTCTGTGTCCACTGACATTACTGAATTTTATTAAAAAATAAACAACAAAAACAATAACCAATTTTGGGGAGAAGAGTACAAGTTTTAAAGTTATTACTTTATATTATTTAAAATGCACAATTTTTGATCAAAAAGTTAAGAAATATGCAAAGAAACAAGAAACTATGACTCCTGTATGCAGGCTCAGAAAGCAATTCTTTGAAACTGTCTGTGAAGAAATACAGACACCATATTTACTGAAGACAGATTTTAAATTAGCTTGTTATAATATGGTAAAATGATTAAAGAAAACATGCCCAGAGAATTAAAGGATGAAAATGGTGTTCCAACAGATAAAAAATATCAATAGAGATAGAGGTCCAACTCAAAATTCTGGAGTTAAAGAATATAATTACTGAAATAAAAAATTTTATAAAGTTGATAAATAACATATTAATATTTGACCAGGTAAAAGATAATTAATCGACTGGTAGATAGGTTAACTAAAATGATCTCCTCTGAACAATAGAAAAAAAAATAAATGAGAAAAATTTAGCAGAGGCTCAGAGACCTATGGAACGCCATAAAGTATATTAGCAACCCATAATAAGTATTCCAGAAAGAGAGGGGAGCACATTTAGAAATAATGGCTGACAATGTCCCAAATTTGATGAAAATATCATATATCTCGTGAAGTTTTATCACTATGTAAGGAACTCAAAACTCAATAATTGCCTAATCTGACCCATATACTCTGGCAAAGGGACAGATGACAGAAGCACATAGACACAGGTGTTTTTCCTGTTAGAGCACGGCTAGGGGACCCCACGGCTTACAGACCCTGAAGAAGTCTTGCCCTGCAGCCTCAATATGTTGGAGGCACTTGCATTTATTTTAGAACAGATTTAATGACAGAGATCTCCTGCAAACACCATTTGTGGGTAATCAACATTGCCAAACCTCCCAGTAGAGAGCAGTTATACACATGGATGATCAAAGGTTGGTTTCCAGGGAAATAGGTAAACAAACTATATATATAACTTCTCTACATTTCTTTGTTATTGGCTCTTTGATATTAGCTCAAAGTAAGAGGATTAGGCTGACTTCAGCCATAACCCTTTACCGAAGCTTTTGCAAAATCTTCCAGCCTTTCAAGAATGTTTGCATCTTTCGTATCAATTTTCCCACTACCATGACCAATCTCCTATATCTGTTTTTTTTTTTTTTCCATCAGGTTTTGTTGATTGAAGAGTACAGATGTGGGTAGCAAAAGGTTTGTCAGGCATGACATTTGTAAGTCGTGTTCACGCTTTGCATTCTAGAATTAGTAAATAACGTAAGACAAACATAAGTATAATCAGTAACATTTTTTTCAATCAAGAAGTGACCTGTCATGTTACTTGGCACTTCAATCCACTGTGTGCCATTAATGAGGGATCCTAGTGGGGCTATGTCAGTTCTTCCTAGCCAGGCAGTGGCATCATTAGGGGCTGAGAAGGGAGTGTCTGCCTAAGTAACAGGCAGAAAAAATGCAAATTTAGAAGATGGGCTCAATAGAGTGTAGCAGGTACAGGTTGCAGCCAGAGTGAGAGAATTAAAAAGGAACAAATTACCTGGAGTGAATGGTGTTTGTGTTTGGAGCAAGATTTGCTCAGCTTCCTGAATTGCCTCTTTCAGCATCCTCAAGATAACACCCTAGGCTTTTGTTTTCCAAGGAAGCCCCATTGTCCTGGGTTGTGAGTCCTGCAGATCATTTTCTTCATCTCTGGCATGTGATTGGGTCCTAGCCATTTGATGGTATGTTTGATGCATTGTTTTGGAATTGAAAGTGGGCCTGAGGGTGTGTGGACACAAGCATATCCTCTTCCCCATATTAGCAAATCATTTGGACCACACCATACATTACTATTTACATCCTTCCATAAAACTGAGGGTTTTATGTTTTGAGAAGTTTTTAACAAAGTGCTTTTGTATAGCTGATTGAAATTTGTCAATTAAATTTATTAAATTAAGGGTAAATAAAGTTTGTCCTAGTAGTGTTGCAGGGTACTTACTTGTATTCCCCCATTTCTGTTTACTGAGCATATTTTTGTAGTGGAGTGAACTTTTGTAGGCAAAACTATAGGAGTAAAAGATAAGAACTGAAGTAGTTTGTTAGTAGGAAGGGCATGCTCTATATGCCCGGCATAATCAGAGAGTGCTATCTGAAGCTCTAGAGAGCGGGGAAAAACAGCTTCAAATTGATTTTTACTCGAAAGTATTCTTATGACCTCAGGGCTATAACCTAGCAACTGATGACATCATCTTCAGCCCATATAGAAGATTTTACTAGCTGGATATAGGAAGATACTGTATTTGTCCCAGTATGTAAGCAAAAAACACATTCTAGGAAGTGCAGTCCTGGGGCCATTTGTCCTTTTAATCTTGTTGGGGTATACTTAGTAGGAAAAATAAACAATTGAACTGAATATCCTGGATCTATGTGATCTAGTTGCTTCTGAGAAACAGTGTGCTCTATTTCCTCAATTTCCTATTTTGCTGCAGGGGTTAAATACCTAGGAGAATCCAGGGCAGAATTGCCTTTTAAGATAGAAAACAGGTTTTGCAACTTATCAGTAGTTATGTCTATGGTGGGGCAAAGCCATTTAATATTGCCCAGTAATTTTTGATAATCATTTAAGATGTGTAAGTTGCTACTATTTAATTTAAACGTTTGGGGTCTTACTGACTGGGAAGTTAGTATATATCCAAAATATTTCCTAGGAGAGGACATCTATACTTTTTTAGGTGCTATGATTAAACCTCTTAAATGTGCATTTTTTATGACAGAGGCATATAAACTTAAAAGTACTGGCTCTGTCGGGGCTGCCAGAAAATTATTCATAAAATAAATAATCTTGCAATTAGAAGTTTCTTTTTCTACTGGGGAGCAAAGCCTGATTTACATGATACTGACACATGGTAAGATTGTTTTGCATTACTTGAGGAAGTACTTTCCAATGAAATTGACGAGCTGGTCTTTCATTATTGATAGCTGGTATTGCAAACGCAAATTTTTCTCTGTCCTATTCTGCAAGGAGAATAGTGTAAAAGCAGTCTTTTAAGTCAAAAATGATTATAGGCCAATCTTGACAAATCACCATGGGGGAAGGGAGCCCCTTCTGAAGAGGCCCCATAGACTGCAAATTAGCATTAATAGCCCATTAGTCGTACAAAAATCTCCATTTGCCAGACCATTCGGGAATGATCAAAATGGGCAAATTCCTAGGGCTCCTTGATGGCTCTATATGGCCAGCTTTTAATTGCTCCCCAACTAATTCATCGGCTCTCTGAAATTTCTCTCCCTTTAAAGGCTACTATTCTATCCAAATAAAATTTTGACAGAGCCACGTTAGGGTTAGGGGAAGAATAACAGTAGCCATTATTAGAAAAGGGTTTACTTTTTACATAATTTATCAAATCCTGCACTATAGAGAAGGTACTTACTGGTGTCTAAAGTTGTTTTAGATAGCACCGACCAGTCCTATGGGCTCATGTGGAAGTTGTCTACTATGGGTTCAACTAATCCTTTTGTAAATGGGCTGGTCGAACCATTTTCTCTAATGCTTTTTCTTATCTTTCTATAAGAATACACTTGATTGCCTTATTGATTTTTCATCACCAGGCAGACCAAGAGCTTCTCTTCTAATTCCACTTGCCTAACACAGGGCTCCATAGCTATAGTGTATCTCATGTCTTTTGGTCCAATTTATTGGGGTAGGGGGCTCAGGGAGAATTTCTATCTCCTCTGTGACACTTTTACTCAATAATTGTGGGGCTGAGGGAGGGGGAGGAGGTGGTAAGGTAGGTGACAGTTTATCTTCCCTTCCCTTTTTGATCTCTTTTGTGTAGAGGGGAGCCAAAACAGCACCGAGTAAGGCTCATAACATTAAAGATGTTACAGGGACCCATTTCCCTTGTGCATGATGCTGTTTAAGACTTCTTCCCATTTGTTCCTAGATCTCTACATCTAGTATACCTTCTTTTGGAAACCATTGCCGAGACCAGCTCGGCCATGGAGACCCCAATCCAGGCGTCACTGAATGAAGAAACAGAAACAAAGATAGAGAGCAAAAGTTGAAATCAGAGTGGGACATCAGGGGACTGACAGCATTCTCAGCTGAAAGCCCATAGCAGACTCTGACGACATATTTATTCTTTGTGAATAAGTGATTATTTTTAATGAGCAGGTGACTATATGTTTTCATAGAGTAAAGATAAACTAGGCAGATAGCTAGTGCCTGTTCACTACTAAATAAAAATAAAATAGAAAGCATTCTTTATGAGGGAGAAATGGGGGCAGGATCATGTATCCAGTGTTTTAAGAACTCGTTTAACTAGTGCATGACCAGTACATACTGTTTACTACTCAATAACATCCTGAGCAGTTTTCTGCCTGGGGACAGCTTGGTATTTCTTGCCATCATTTCTCAGTAAACAATATGTAATCCATCACAAACATCAAGATTTGTTCTCATCAAACCATGGACTATGGGATACAACAGTTTGAATTAATTGAGCCTGCAAAACTGAGGCTCCACTAGCTTTAAGCAGCTGTTTTAATACTTTCATATATGTGCGACCCCCTAAATGTACGACCCCTTCTGTCGTCCTTTCCCAGTTGTCTAGTCCCAAGTAACACTCTGAGAGCCGAAGGCCGAGTCCAGGTTTATTGGGATCTACGGGCAACTCAAGCAGGCGGAGAGAGGGAGAAAAGGAGAGCTGCACC
>CAUYLG010016076.1:0-23968 GCA_963573385.1 Cacajao melanocephalus
TTTTTTTTTTTTTTTTTTTTTTTTTGTCTCACTTTAAGTTTTACTCTGCCACCCAGGCTGGAGTGCAATAGCACAATCTTGGCTCACTGCAACCTATGCCTCCTGGGTTCAAGCAATTCTCCTGCCTCAGCCTGCAGAGTAGCTAGGATTACAGGCATAGGCCACCACGTCTAGCTAATTTTGTATTTTTAGTATTTGTATTTGTATTTTAGTTTCACCGTGTTGGCCAAGCTGGTCTCGAACTCTTGACCTAAGGTAATCCACCCATCTCAGCCCCCCAAAGTGCTGAGATTACAGGCGTGAGCCACAGCACCTGGCCCAAAATACTGATATTTTTAAGGATAAATCTGTTTGTTTAAAGATCAAATACAACAGAACTGATTAATAATAAATACAGCCAGAAGCAAGAGGACATATATTATATGATTCAATTAATATAAATGCTAAAAATAGGCAAATCCACAGAGAAAGAAAGCAGATTACAGGTGGTTGAGGGCTGCTGGTGGTGGGGAAGGAAAAATGAGAAATCAGTGCTAAATGGGTACAGGGTTCCTTTTGGGGTGATGAAAATATTCTGAAATTAGATAGTTGAGATGGTTGCATAACCTTATGAATATACTAAAAACCAGCGAATTGTACACTATAAAAGAATTGTATGATATGTGAATCATATTTCAATTTTTTAAAAAAGGAGTAAAAATAGAGCAAAAAAAATTCTAAGCTTATGAAATGTAAAAATTTGAAAAAATACAATTTATGAACCACTATTAACCTTCTACACTAGTCATGTTTATAATTTTTCAAAATTATCCCTTTTTTTACATTCTTAATGATTTTTGTTTGCTTGTTCTACAATCACTAGAAAAGCATGTGAAAATCTTACATCATGATGTTGTCTGTTTTCCTTATAATTCTGTTAATTTTTATTCAAATATTAGGTATGTACAAATTTAAGATTTTCTAGCTTTATGGTAGATTTAATCTTTTATCTCATGATTAAAACATTTATATCGCAACCATATTAGTAATTTTTAAAATTACCTTTTGGGACAGGGTCTCACCATGTTGCTCAGGCTGGTCTCAAACTCTTGGGTTCAAGTGATCCTCTTGCCTCAGCCTCCCAAAGCGCTGGGATTAGAGGCATGAGCTACTACACCCAGCCTCAATTAATGGAATATTAAAATATTCCATGGCAACAGCAACATAGAATTTGTTATGTGCACATGCATGAACTTTATTATATTTATTATTATTGTCATAACTTCAGATTGAGATTTTGCACTGTGGTACTTCTTGTCATTGTAAGTATCTTCATAAAGATTAAACTGTGATTTGGCATTAAAATGAAAACTTACTTTGTAAGCATAGAAACAAAGCAGCTGATATTGGTGAAGCAAACACTTGATGTTAGAGGAATAACAGCAATTTTACTTTTTCTTATAAAGGAACCACTAAGTGCTTTACCTAACTTTAAACGGGAAGATACTTGCAAGTAGATAAAGCCATGTTACATTTTGTTAGTGGAACACAACAGGATTACCTATCAGCAGCCAAACAATGCAAATGAAGACAGCAGAAACCAATGACGCCTCCAATAAACATAAAAATCTCAAGGAACATGAGGCTAAATTGATGGACTCATGTAAATGTCAATTTGTCATGAACTTCCTAAAAAATACTCTGCTGCATAACTTCCAGCAAAGTATAGTTTAAGGAAAAAAACAAAGCTGAGTTTAGTCAACAGGAAATGCTGACAAGATCCTGATGTTCTTTTATATGCCTCAAAATCTACATTAATGCTAAAGGTGGTAAAGAGATTGAAATAAGAGAATGGTTACAAAATAAGAAATCACTGTAACGTTGCTGTAAATGCCTTCAGCCAAAAGTTGTTGCCATATTAAACATTAAATTATAAAATGATTTCCCCCAAGATATTGTATTAAGTATTTTTAAGAAGTGGGGGTTTGATGGATGACGGCTGAGCTAAAGGAAGAGTAGCTAAATCTGACGTGAATGTTGAAGACTCCTACATAACCTGACAAGTATGTTTATTAGTTTAGTTTTTGATGCATTCTGAGACTGTGTATCTGAATAAAGAATAGGTTGCCTGAAAAGTAATACAAGTTAGTGTGATTCATGAAGGCCAGCCCTCCAGGACTTCATCAACAAATCATTTAAGGAGAGTTTGAGGAAAGAATACGAATCTGAAAACTTCCTGTCATCATCTTCCAATAAGATGAAGAAAGCACCAGCACCAAGCTTGTAAAATTAGTATAGCAGGGTTGGAAGAAAATCTCTGGCAAAAGGGCTTGAAGAGGCCAAGCACGGTGGTTCACGCCTGTAATGCTAGCACTTTGGAAGGCCAAGGCTGGCATATTGGTTGAGGTTAGGAGTTCAAGACCAGCCTGGTCAATGTGATGAAACCCCATTTCTACCAAAAATACAAAAAATTAGCTGAGCATGGTGGGACACACCTGTAGTCCTAGTTACTCAGGAGGCTGAGGCAGGAGAATTGCCTGAACCTGGGAGTTGAAGGTTGCAGTGACCTGAGATTGCACCACTACATTCCAGCCTGGGTGGCATCTCAAAAAAAAAGGAAAAAAAAAAGATATGTTATTAAACAGACTTTACGGGAAGGGCCGGGAGAGGTGGCTCATGCCTATAATCCCAGCACTTTGGGAGGCTGAGGTGGGTGGATCGCCTGAGGTCAGGAGATTGAGACCAGCCTGGCCAACATGGCGAAACCCCATCTCTACTAAAAATACTAAAAGGTGGTAGTCCCAGCTACTCAGGAGGCTGTGGCAGGAGAATTGCTTGAAACTGGGAGGCGAAGGTTGCAGTGAGCCAAGATTACACCATTGCACTCCAGCCTCGGCAACAGAGCAAGACTCTGTCTCAAAAAATAAATAAATAAATAAATAAAAATAGACTTTAAGATTCCATTGGGCGGGGTGCAGTGGCTCGCACCTGTAATCCCAGCTACTCAGGAAGCTGAGGTAAGAAGATTGCTTGAATCCAGGAGTTCTAGGCTGTAGGGAGCTATGATTGTGCCACTGCACTCCAGCCTGGGTGACAGAAACCCCAGGGTAGGGTAGAAGATTCTACTGATATTAAGACACACCACTATATATCATATAGAAAAAATGCTGCCAACTAAACTACACCACTGTGCTTTATCAGTTACAATTCTATTTTATGTTTGCTGAAAGTATTTTTAGGCATATCATAGATTTTTTCACATGATTTGTATGCACACATAAAGAAATTAAATGGAATAAACTGATTAAGGTATTCCAAGGACTTCTTTACATTTGTAGTCCAAGTGTTTTTAAACATTTTCTTAAATTGTTACCTTTTGTGTTTTCCCATACAACATTGTTCTCCCTACCTGGAAGAGGAATGGTGATTTCTTCCAGCTCTTTCTGTATTTTTTTTTTCTTTTTTAGACAGAGTCTCACTCTACTGCCCACGTTGGAGTGCAGTCTTGCAATCTTGGCTCACAGCAACCTCCGCCTCCCAGATTCAAGCAATTCTCCTGCCTCAGCCTCCCAAGTAGCTGGGATTACAGGCGTGTACCACCAGGCCCAGCTAATTTTTGTATTTCTAGTAGAGACAGGGTTTCACCATGTTGGCCAGGCTGGTCTCGAACTCCTGACCTCAAGTGATCTGCCTGCCTCAGCCTCCGAAAGTGCTGAGATCACAGGAGTGAGCCACCGCACCTGGCCCTGAAAGCCTATTTAATAACATACCTTTTTTTTTTTTTTTTTCAGATGGAGTTTCACTCTGTCGCCCAAGCTGGAATGCAGTGGTGCAATGTTGGCTCACTGCAACCTTCACCTCCAGGTTCAGGCGATTCTCCTGCCTCAGCCTCCTGAGTAGCTAGGACTACAGGCATGCACCACCATGCCTGACTAATTTTTTGTATTTTTAATAGTGATGGGGTTTCATCATGTTGGTCAGGCTGGTCTCGAACTCCTAACTTCAACCAATCTGCCCGCCTCTGCCTCTCAACATGCTGGGATTACGGGCGTGAGGCACCGTGCCCGGCCTTAATACCATATTTTGAGTTTTAAATCTACCACCTTCTATATGGCTTTTTTGTTTTTTTGAGACAGGTTCTCATTCTGCCACCCAGGCTGAAGTACAGTGGTGAGCTCACAGCTCACTGCAAGTTTGATTTCCTGGGCTCAAAAGATCCTCCTACCTCAGCTGGGACCACAAGCAAATCACCACGAATGGTAATTTTTTTTTTTTTTTTTTTTTTGTAAAGATGGGATTTCATTATGTTGCTCAGGCTGGAGGGCTTTTTATTCATCCTGCCTCTTTGATATTTATTTCCTCTCCTTTCTCACCTTTTTTATTTATTTTTGATTGCTGGAGAATGTTTTTAATATACTGTTCCTCCTTTACTAGTTTCTAATCTGTTAGTGCTTATTCTAGACATAACTAGGACA
This sequence comes from Cacajao melanocephalus, assembly GCA_963573385.1. Lineage (NCBI taxonomy): Eukaryota > Metazoa > Chordata > Mammalia > Primates > Pitheciidae > Cacajao > Cacajao melanocephalus. Next base: position 4,455 of record CAUYLG010016076.1, read on the forward strand.
ATTAATTTAAACATTTATTCTACTTTTTAATAATGCCTCAGTAACCATCAACTGTATTATTTTTTTAAAAAAAGAATGGTAAGTATTCTAGCACATTAGGCAGAAAAGTAATGACACAAAAATCTCTTTAAATGCCAAGATGTCAAATGTGTCTGCATTAAAGGAATAACAGCAAGTTTACTAGGTTTACAGATTTTCGTGGACAGGAAAACATACAAATATCCATATAAAAGAAAGAGAGATGAGTGATAAGGACAGGCATAGGGAAGAAGAAGGGTGCCTAACCTGCTTTTCTACCACTATCACATCAGTAAGAATGGCCTTCTTCTTTCCTTTATCACCCTCTTCTTTCCTAAAAAAGATACAGACCTAAAGAAGAGACACTGGGCTGAACTAGGCTGAAACAGTATCCAAACTAGGAGGGGCTGGTAATTTACTTTCTAAAGTAGGATGGTATGAAATTCTACATCATGTAGTCATCTCAAGACAGAATGGGAGGCACTGACCCCAAAGGCATCAGAGCCTCAGGCAAAATTACAAAGTAGGCAGAGTTTTTAAGCTTCTCTTAGTATTCAGTAGCTATAATTTCCCTAAATTTTCAAGTCCTAAAAGAAAGCTAATCTTTCTTCCCCTATCTCAACCAAGTCAAAATTTCTATTCTGCTGGTCACGGTGGTTCATGCCTATAATCTCAGCACTTTGTGAGGACAAGGAGGGCGGATTCCTTGAGCCAGGAGTATAAAAGCAGCCTGAGCAACATGTTGAAACCCCTGACTCCACAAAAAATACAAAAATTAGTTTGGCATAGTGGCACATGCCTGTAGTCCCAGCTACTTGGTGGGGGATGAAGTGGGAGGATGACTTGAGTCTGTCAGGTTGAAGCTGCAGTGAGACGTAGTCACTCCACAGCACTCTAGCCAGGGTGACAGAGTGTGAACATGTCTCAGAATTTAAATTTTCCATTCATATACAGAGGCAGGTTTCTTAGCTACTGACTTATACCAGTACATAGACTTAGGTTTGCTTGTTATATGTGTGCATGCGTGTGTGTGTGTGTATGATGGTTTCCTGTTTTGATTGTTGAGCAAGATACCCTGGAAGTGGTTAAAAATAATTATCAGAGATAACAGGGGTGAAAAGAGTACAGAAAACTGAAAACATTCTCTTTTCCTGAAAGTAGTCTCTGTTCCTCCTTTAGGTATCTTTTTCCACCTTCCTCAATCCTCCTCTTTTACCCTTCTTCCTTTTCAATTAAAAGTTGAATTGAAGAATGTTTCCTTTAAGCTATTATAAGTATGTATCTATGTATGTATTGAGACTTTGTTTCTAAAAACTAAACTGAACTAATATTTATGTATTAGGTACCAACTATGGTACCAGATATTATGTTAGAAGACAAAAGTAAGTGAGATCGACATAGTCCTTACCCTGACAGCGCTTCAATCTAGTAAGGAAGATAAGCTATTAAATACAATTGCAATTTTTAAAATGCTGCTTATAAAACAATGCATAGCATGATCCTTTTCTGTTAATTAAAAAAATTTAAAAGTCATGAAAATGGTATTCGCCAAACAGACATTCTCAGTCAGGAGGTTTATAACGTTAAATATCTCTTAGAAACAAAACTGGGCTTTTTTTTTTTTTTTTTTTTTTTTTTTTAGACAGAGTCTTGCTCTATTGCTGAGGCTGGAGTGCAATGGTACAATCTCGGCTCACTGCAACCTCCAGGGTTCACGCAATTCTCCTGCCTCAGCCTCCTGAGTAACTGGGATCAAAGGCGCACACCATCATACCCAGCTAATTTTTTGTATTTTTAGTTCAGATGGGGTTTCATTATGTTGGTCAGACTGGTCTTGAACTCCTGACCTTGTGATCCATCCACCTCAGCCTCCCAAACTGCTGGGATTACAGGCGTGAGCCACCTTGCCCAGCTAAAACTGGGCTGTTTTTATGGTCACAAGGCTCCTGATTCTTTTGTTTGAGGTCAATGAGTCTAGATCAGAGAAAAAGGAAATTGAAGCACTAACAGCAAAAGAATTATTGTACTTTGTGCCTACATAATACAACCAAAAAAAATGTAAAAACTTTCAAAACTACCAATACACTGTGCAGAAATAAAATCTTAACTTACTGCCTATCTCCCTTCTAGAAACTCTTAAAGACTGACTGAATCTTTACTCTTTCTCACTCTAATTTCCATTCCCTGAATTTCTTTTTCTCAATGCTATTTATTTCAGTTTACTTTATGAAATAAAAATAATGACAAATGAATCATTTTACTTGCCAAGTATATAGTATATTTTTATAATATTCACAAAGTAAAGTCTGAAATGGGGCAGGTGTGATGGTTCACGCCTGTAATCCCAGCACTTTGGGAGGCTGAGGCTGGCAGATCACTTGAAGTCAGGAGTTCAAGATCAGCCTAGCCAACATGGTGAGACCCTGTCTCTACTAAAAATACAAAAATTAGCTGGGTGTGGTGGTGTGTTCCTGTGATCCCAGCTACTTGGGAGGCTGAGGCAGGAGAATCACTTGAACCTGGGAGGCAGAGGTTACAGCGAGCCAAGATTGCACCACTGCCCTCCAGACTGGCTGAAAGAGCGAGATTCTGCCTCAAAAAAAAAGAAGAAAGTCTGGAAGGAAATAAAATATTGGTATGACTAAATAAGTTAAGCAAGAACTAGCAGTAAATTTCCTCTTTTTTTTCTTGCAAAACCTATGTGCAAAGAGAAAATTTCAAGACAACTAACAGTTAAGCAGTTAAAAAAAAAAAAAAAAAGGAAGGGGCCAGGCATGGTGGCTCATGCCTGTAATCCCAGCACTTTTGGGAGGCTGAGGCGGGTGGATCACAAGGTCAAGAGATCGAGACCATCCTGGCCAACATGAAACCCCATCTCTACTAAAAAATACAAAAATTAGCTAGGCGTGGTGGTGCATGCCTGTACAGTCCCAGCTACTTGAGAGGCTGAGGCAGGAGAATCACTTGAATCCACGAGGTGGAGGTTGCAGTGAGCCAAGATTATGCCACTACACTCCAGCCTGGTGACAGAGCGAGACTCCATCTCAAAAAAAAAAAAAAAAAAGAAGAAGAAGAAGAAGAAAAAGAACAAACTACTACTAGCTAGCAAGAAAAGCAAGTGTTAGTGAAATGTATCTTGAGATGAATTACATTTACTTTCAACATAAATTTACTTTCTGATTATTAGTTATGTGATACCCTTGGGATAACTTATCTCTGTCATTTAGTGCCTTGTTTACAGCAAGTAGCTCAGTAAATGTTAGCTCTTTTTAACACAACCATAAATGTACAACAAACGTCTATTGAGCATTTATGGGTAATTTTTTAAAATAACCAGAACAAATCCACAAACAAGAGAGAAAGTCTTCTATAATGAATTAAGGGCTAAAAGTAAAAACAGAAACACAATTTATTAGATGAAGATTATTTCCTTCTACAGTTAACAGTCAGACTTAAATCTCTGCCATGGCAAATTACAGAAGCTTCTATGAGTGGTTATTATGGCTTACAGATTTCAGAGCTGAAAGACAAAAAGATTCATATTGTGGCAGAGACTTCTATTTGTTTGCCAATATCCAAATCTTTCCTTTCTTCTCAGTAACAAAAGCCCAATTTTACAGAGGGCAGCCATGCATTCAGCTACATCTCCCTGCTTCCTTATAGCCTCAGACTTAGTTCAGGAGTTCTCCTTAAAGGAAGAGGATGCATCCTTCTTTGTCTATGCTTTGCTGCTTGGAACGTGGCAATGAAGGCTAGAGCTCTGGCAGCTATCTTGGGCTTACAAGAACCAGTGCTTCAAGAACATTTTAGGGATCATTGATAAAAGAAATGAAAGAAGCTTAAGTCTCTGATGACTTTATAAAGCCACTATACCCATCCTAGAGTGCTATTTCCAGTGCTTTAAGAAAATAAATACTGCATGTTTAAGCCATTTTTTTTTTACCAATAACTCTGGAGAATATACTAAGTAATGTTTAAGCCATTTTTAAGTCCATTTTTGGTTTTTCCTTTTTTGTATTTTGGTGGTGGTGGTAGCCATTTTTCTTTGCAACCAAATGCAATTCTTAATTGAGTACTTACGTTCAGGCAGGTAAATAATCTTTATCTCCTTTTTACAGATGAGTCAACTGAGATCCAAAGAGATAAGATGACTTGAACAATACCAAAATAGTGAAGAGATGGGTCTTGGCCCAATGTTTTCTCACTAAAAACTGACTCGTAACAGGTTCTAAATATAAACAAATAAAAAAATAAAAATAAATAAAAGATACACAATTATAAAATTTAGCCTTTTTACAGTGGTGATGGTACATGATAGTGTATGCATTTGTCACAGAATGTGAAAAGAGCCAAATTTTTATGATGTGTAAGGAGACTAAATTATATCATATTCCAGTAAGGAGGGGAGAAAGATACATGAAATAACAGAATCAAAAACCTGAAGATACTAGCTGGGCGAGGTGGCTCATGACTGTAATCCCAGCACTTTGGGAGTCGAGGCAGACAGATCACCTGAGGTCAGGAATTCAAGATCAGCCTGCCCAACATAGTGAAACCCCGTCTCTACTAAAACAAACAAACAAACAAACAAACAAAAATTAGCTAGATGTAGTGGCAGGTATCTGTGGTTCCAGCTACTCAAGAGGCTTAGGCACAAGAATCACTTGAATCCGGTAAGTGGAGGTTGCAGTGAACCAAAATGATGCCACTGCACTCCAGCCTGGGCGACAGAGTGAGACTCTGTCTTGGAAAAAAAAAAAAGATAGTGATTTATTATGCCCAGATTTTACTGTATTCCTCCCCTCTTGAATAACTAATAGGAATTCAGATTAAAAGCTTATTTTTTCAGCAATGAGACTTCAAAATACTGGGCAACTTTTCCTGTTAAATCCTTAACTAGAATTTTTATTTACTCTTACCACCACTTTAAAAAAATTAACTTTGTTCCCAGTTTGTCACAGAGATCAGTAATAGACGAAATATCTCAAAATTCTTTTTTGAAACCCCACCAAGTAACATGTAAAATACAAAGCAGCTCATATGCAAACTGATTAGTGAACATAGCAGTTATTTCTAAGTAGTCTGTTTTAAAAAAAAGGCAAATAAAATATTTTCAAATGTCAAGGACACATGTATTTCATTTTTTTTTTTTTGAGACAGAGTTTCACTCTTGTTGGCCAGGATGGAGTGCAATGGTGCATTCTCGGCTCACTGCAACCTCCGCCTCCTGGGTTCAAGCGATTCTCCTGTCTCAGCCTCCCAAGTAGCTGGGATTACAGGCATGTGCCACTAGCCTGGCCAATTTTTTGTATTTTTAGTATAGACAGGGTTTTACCATGTTGGCCAGGATGGTCTCGATCTCTTGAACTCGTGATCCACCCACTTCAGCCTCTCAAAGTGCTCGGATTACAGGCGTGAGCCACCGCGCCTGGCCATATCTTTTTTTTATATGGTATATTTAACATAAAATAATCTATGCAGGAGAGTAATGATATGCATGTTGTATTTTGGAAAGGTATATGACTTTTATTGACACAACATGGTAAAAAATAAACACACAAACAGAAGATTAAATCCTAATTTCTCCCATTTACTTGCAAGGTACTTGCCTCTGAGTCTTGATTTTCCTGCCTATAAAATTGAACTCATACTTCTTCACAGGTTTGTTGATGGGAGGAAAATAAGAATGAATACAAAGTAACTAGCACAGTGCATGACAATGGTAATTGCTCAATAAATATTAATGCTCTTCTTGTCTTGAAAATGAAACATAGAGAAATATGAAAATCTATTCTGTAAACACCCGAAGTGGTAGAACTTAAAAAGCAAGACCAGACTGGGCGTGGTGGCTCATACCTATAACCCCAGCATTTTGAAAGGCTGAGGCGGGTGGATTGCTTGAGCCCAGGAGTTCGAAACAAGCCTGGGCAACATGGTGAAACCCAGCCTCTACAAAAAAATCGAAAAATAATCTGGGTGTGGTAGTGTATACCTGTAGTCCCAGCTACTCAGGAAGCTGAGGTGGAAGGATTGCTTGAGCCCAGGAGGTTGAGGCTGCAGTGAGCCATTCACACCACTGTACTCCAGCCTGGGCGACAGAAAAAGCCCCTGTCTAAAAAAGAAAAAAATTAACAAAATGAAACAAAACAAAAAGGAAGACCAGTTTGACACACAACTTTAATAGTCTTTTTTTTTTTTTTTTTTTGAGACAGGGTCTGACTCTATCACCCAGGCTGGATTGCGGTGGCGCGATCTTGGCTCATTACAACCTCCAACTCCCAGGCTCAAGCCATCCTTCTACCTGAGCCTCCTGAGTAGCTGGGACTACAGGCACATACCACCTCATCTGGCTAGTTTTTATATTTTTCGTAGAGATGGGATTTCACTATGCTGCCCACGCTGGTCTCAAACCCCTGAGCTCAAGTGATCTGCCTGCCTTGGCCTCCCAAAGCCCTAGGATTACAGTCATTTTTGAAAGGCCACATTAGGGCTCTTCTCTGAACATTGCCAGAACCAAAGTCCTGATGCAGTTACAAACCAATGAAAGAAATGTATCCAAAATAATATATTGATATTAACTTTTTCTGTATAATTAAAGGTCTCAAAAGGAAAAATTTGTTATTTTTATGTTAAATATATGCAATTAGTTTATAAACTTTAAAAAAACAGGCTACTGGGCTGGGTGCAGTGGCTCACAGCCCAGGCAGGCAGATCACTTGAGCCTAGAAGTTTGAGACCAGCCTGGGCAACATGGCAAGGCCTCTTATCCATAAAATAAATATTTAAATATTAGCAAGGTGTGGTGGCATGCACCTGTAGTCCTAGCTACTCAGGAGGCTTGAGCCCGGCAGTTCTAGGCTGCAGTGAGCCATGATCACATCACTGTACCCCAGCCAGCCTGGGCAACAGAGCAAGGCCCTGTCCAAAACAAAAACAAAAACAAAACAAAACAAAAAAAGGTAGCTCTGCCAAAAATAAAACCAAGTAACTGCTATCTGAACTTCTATTAGGCTGCTTTAGAATTTTAGAATCAAGAATTCTAAGATCAGAAATGATCTTGGAGATACGTAGTCCTCCCTAATCCGTGATATCACTTTCTGCAGTTTCAATTACCTGAGGTACAAGATAGTTTGAAAGATCACATTCATATAACTTTCATTACAGTGTATTATTATATTCATTTTATTATTATTATATATGTATAGCAAAAAACATAGAGTATATAAGGCTTGGTACTATCTGTAGTTTCAGGCATTCATTGAGACCCTTGGAACATATGCCTCTAGGACAAAGGAGGACTACCGTAACCTAATTCAGCCCTACTTTTATAAAAGGTTATAAATACAGAAGGTAGTTAACTGACAGGCCAGGATCATTTGGCAAAGCCAAAACTGGAATCTGGCCATGAAATTCTAAGTAAGTATATTTTTACCACATCAGAGTTATAAAAAATTTTTTTGATTGAAAATAATTAAAGTGATTGAGGTTTTTCCTTGAATAAATTATTTGAAATTGTTAGGAGCCTGCTTTTTTTTTTTGCTTTTTTTTTTTTTTGTCTTGTTCTGTTTTGTTTTGATTTTTTGAGATGGAGTTTCCCTCTTGTTGCCCAGGCTGGAGTGCAAGGGCGTGATCTCAGCTCACTGCAACCTCCATTTCCCGAGTTCAAGTGTTCTTCTGCTTCAGCCTCCCGAGTAACTGGGATTACAGGCACCTGCCATCATACCCGACTAATTTTTGTATTTTAAGTAGAGACAGGGTTTTACTGTGTTGGCCAGGCTGGTCTCAAACTCCTGACCTCAGGTGATCCACCTGCCTCGGCCTCCCAAAGTGCTGGGACTACAGGTGTGAGCCACCGTGCCCAGCCCAGGAGCCTGTTTTTTAAAGCTTATAAACTAATTGTATGTATTAAACATAAAAATAATAAATTTTCCCTTTTGAGACCTTTAATTGTATAGAAAAAGTTAATAATCTATCATGCCAAATATAGTCAACTTAACTATTCACAATACTTCAAAGATTATCATTTAAAGGATTTTTTTTTTTTTTTGAGATGGAGTCTTGCTCTGTTGCCCAGGCTGGAGTACAGTGGTATGATCTTGGCTAAGTGAAACCTCCGCCTCCCGGGTTCAAGCCATTCTCCTGCCTCAGCCTCCCAAGTAGCTGGAATTATGGATGTGTGCCACCATGCTCAGCTAATTTTTGTATTTTTAGTAGAGATGGGGTTTCACTGTGTTAGCCAGGCTGGTCTCGAACTCCTGGACTCAAGTGATCCACCCACCTCGGCCTCCCAAAGTGCTGGGATTACAGGCATTAGCCACTGTGACCAGACTAAAGGATTATTTTCAATACATTTATAAATCCTACACTTGATTCTGCCAGCTACCCAGTACTCAAAATGGTATTTTGTACACCCCCACCTTCAAAAGCGTCCTTAGAAAGTGGAAAGCAATTTCAATATTATTCTAAGTAATACAAAATTAGTTTAGTATGTGTACAGAGATTCATAACATAAAAAAGACATCTGAATTGATATTATTGTTATTTGTGCCCATAATTGTGTTTTGAAAAGTACTCTAATTGTTTTAATTGTGCATTTTATCTCAACTGGTATTCACAGAGCACAAACCAACTTGGCAAAAAGCATGCTGAAAGGATATATACAAAATGTGTGATAAGAATAATATATACCTTGGGAGAGCAAAGAAAGGTAAACGCAACACAGACAGATTCAACTCTTAGAAGATAGGTTGACCAGGTACGGTGGCTCACGCCTGTAATTCCAACACTTTGGGAGGCCAAGGCAGGTGGATCACCAGAGGTCAGGAGTTCAAGACCAGCCTGGCCAACATAGTGAACCCCTGTCCCTACTAAAAATACAAAAAAAAAAAAAAAAAAATTAGCTGGGTGTGGTGGTGGGCCCCTGTAATCCCAGCTACTTGATTGGCTGAGGCAGGAGAATCACTTGAACCCGGAAGGCAGAAGTTGCAGTAAGCTGAGATCATGCCATTGTACTCCAGCCTAGGCAACAAAAGCAAAACTCTGTCTCAAAAAAAAGAAGATGGGCAAAATTTGGATAGACAGAGAAGGGCATAAGTAAACACATGGAAACAGAAATGAATTTTTGACCCCTTTAAATTTCTATAATTGTCTAGTTAAAAAAAATGTTTTTGACCCCTTACTACAAAGGTAGATTAGATTCTGGAGAGCTTGAAGACCACAATGAGAAATGGAAGTTTCCACGTTCATCCTAATAATGAGAGTGATGTTATTTGAGATTTCATTTCTAATTCTATGTTTCCAGAATTTTATTTCAATTTTTGACCCTATTAGCTGAGGAAGATTTGTTGAAATATTTGTTTGCTCAAGTTTCAAAACATAAGAACATTCCTTAAAGCATCTATCTCATCAATTCTTTAAACTTTCCTATAGGGAAAGTCCACAATCTCCCTCAAACAAAATTCACTATCAGAAATATTTGCATTTAACCTCCCTTATTTTTAAACAAAGGTACTATCTTTTAGTGTTCATATTCGTCCATGGATTTAACAGAGCCTTAGTAGTAGGCTTAGATGGTAGCACTAGCTTATTCAGTTGCATAAAATGTACATTATTCAATTTAGGAGTTTAGTGGACACAGAATTTCAAGAGGTTCTGTCTCCCAAAAATCATAATAATAGTTCCCGTTCATTCTCATTCCTTTATATTCTCTCTTTCTCGCTCCCTTTCCCTCTCTCTCCCTTTCCCTCTCTCTCCCAGCCCTTTGATACTGTAAAATAATTGCCATCTAAGACCGTTGCCAACACCAACCACAATAACCGCATTTTCTCAGAGTTACCATTTAGCAGGTGCAAGGAGGAAGTACTCTCTTTCTCATCTCCTAAAACCGAAAAGGCTCATCTCGCACCTAATTTGTCACTTAAGGGAAAAGCATATCAGGACTGGCACTAACTTTCTCCTAAGTGTCCGAGGTTGCCAGCTTAACCAGACAGGAGAAGAGCAGGATCCCCGGGCCTACCTTTGCTCCGCGGCGCAGGAGAGCATCGCCTGCAATTGGTGGGTGTCCCTCCTCACTAGTGGGCACCTCCTCGCCCATCGACCTGCCCAGACCCAGCGGGACCCCGCCCGGGTCTCAGCTCGGCACCTACCCTCTCCTGCTCCCCGCCAAGAGCAAACCACCCTCCACGACCCCGAAGTAAGCTTGGGTGCACTGCTGCGAGTGGAGCAGAGAGAACCCCGCGCCTCGGGCTCGGGATGGGAGCCCCCTCCCCTCCGGTGCCCGCCCACTGCACGGCCCCCGCCATCCTCACTGCCCTGGCAAGGCAGGCGAAGACCTGAGCCTTTATCTCTGGACCGCCCCCACCACCCGCCACCTTCAACCTCCTGCCGCGCTGCTTCGCACCCACCTCGCGGCCAGCGGCCTTACCTGGCCGGGTCTCGGCGCGCGAGGTTGCGCCTGCTGCTAGCTTCCAGCGCACAGACCTGTGCTCGGGCCCCCAGCCCACAGTTCCACTCTGCCCCTCCTCTCGCCGCGCGTGCCCGCCTCCTGGCTGCCATGGCGACAGTTCCCAGCCCCCGCGGCCGCTGATTGGTCCGGCTCGGGATCGCGGAAGACGCCGATTGGCGGGAGCGGGGACGAGGCCGCGCCAGCGAACCTGGAGGCGGGCGGTGGGGAGCGCAGAAGCTATGGAGCCTGGGGGGAAGCTGAGCCAGGAGGGACGTGGCGCTCTGAGATGCGGGCTGGGGAGGCCGCGCCTCTTCCTTCCCTAGCTTTCCCGGAGAAGCCTGTGGAGCAGGACTTGGGCGGGTGAGGTGTTGTCTCGAGACCCGGGCAGAGCCGCAGGGATCGCCTCTCCCTTGGCCGCTGGCCTGCGCCTGCAGCGCCCACGGGGGTCGGAGAAGGGCTGTCAGGCCCATTCTCGCCCACAGGCCTCCCTCGGCTCTGACACCCCTGTCCTCCGCCTTGGCAGGAATCATACCAGCATTTGTAACCGCACACACCCCAGTTATGCTGGGCTGTCACTGTGGTTTGACTGTAATTATCCCACCTTCTCTCTCCCCCATCCGAAGACAGCGCTTTCCTCTGCATCCTCCCGGAGAGAACAGACATCTAGTCCAAACTGCTCATTTTAAAGATAGGGAAACTGAGGCTCGAAGATGCACATGTGTGTCTCGAGGGTTCCAGAAGCTTTTGGAGCCACAGGTGTTTTCGAAGTTTCATTCTGCCAATTTTTTCACTGAAAAACTGGTATTATATCTACCTTACGGTTATTCACAAAGATTGAATGAGATAACATTGCCAGAAAAACACTGCAGGCCAGGCATGGTGACTCACCCTGTAATCCTAGCACTTCCGGAGGCCAAAGCAGGAGGATGGCTTGAGATCAAAAATTTGAGAACAACCTGGACGACAGTGAGATCCCATCTCTACCAGAATATTTTTTTCTTTTTTATCTTTACCACAGTGATGTTTTAGTCTAAAGAAAATTTTTTAAATTGTAGTCCCAGCTACTCAGGAGGCAGAGGCAGGCGGATTACTTGAGCTCAGGAGGTCGAGGCTGCAGTGAACCATGATCATTGTACCACAGAGTGAGACCCTGTCTCAAAAAAACAAACAACAAAAACACACAGTACACAACCTGCCACATATTATGTTAGCAATGAAAGCTTCTGTTATCAGGAAGTACTACCAGCCAGACTGCCTCTGTTGCACAACTGGACTCTGTGTGCCCCTAACTGTATGATTTGCCAGTTATTTAGGTTCTCTGTGCCTCTATGTACTTGTCTGTAAAATGAAAATAATAATAATATGCTCCTACTTACAGCATAGCAAATTAATTTAAAAAGCAACTGGCACATCATAAATTTTCAATAAATGTTAACCATTCTCAGATTAGTGGCTGAACTGGGACTATAATTTAGGTCTCTGGATTTCAAGCCAATTGTACGTATGTATGTATGTATGCATATATGTACTTAGAGACAGGGTCTCCCTCTGTTGCCCAGGTTGGAGTGCAGTGACGCAATCTCAGCTCACTGCAGCCTCAACCTCGCAGACTCAAGCAATCCTCCCACCTCAGCCTCCCAAGTAGCTGGGACTACAAGCACATACCACCATGCCTGGCTAATTTTTTGGCATTTTTTGTAGAGACAGGATTTTGCCATGTTATCCAGGCTGGTCTCGAACTCCTGGGCTCAAGCAATCTGCCCGCCTCAGCCTCCCAAAGTGCTGGGATTAGAGGCGTGAACCACCACACCAGGCCTCAGTTATCTTTACTAACACTTCTCATCCACATACTTAGATCAGTACCTTAAGGTTAAACTCCTTTTTGAGGCGCAGGAGAAGACACTTGTCCATTTTATTTAAATCAAGATCTTAATCTATCTGCCTTATCATCATGAAAGTCCAAGTATGTTGTGGCTCTGCCTTTGCTGAAAGGTTAAGAGCAAAGGCAAATGTGAAGAAAATAGTCATGTTTGGCTCTAATGGATCAATTGAAGAGTAAAGGCACTAGAGAAGAAAGGATATTCAGGAGAATATTCAGGTTAGTGGTGTAGGAAAACTAAATTTCAATTTGAAAAACATGGGAAATTTTATTATCTACATATTGGTTATATATCGTTAATAACCATTGGTGGTGTCAGATCAGGAGACTATACCACATCCCAACACTGCAAAACACAAACTGTAAACACATTGAAGGCAGAAACTATCTTGTGCACGTTTATTACCTATTATCTAGCACAGATGAATACTGAGTGCCTGAATTAGGTGTTAAAATTTAGACTAGGCCAGGCAGGTGGCTCACACCTGTAATCCCAGCACTTTGGGAGGCTGAAGCAGGCAGATCACTCGAGGTCAAAAGTTTGAGACCAGCCTGGCCAACACGGTGAAACCCCATCTCTACTAAAAATACTAACATGGTGAAACCCCATATCCGCTAAAAATAGCTGAGTGTGGTGACACATGCTTGTAATCCTAGCTATTTGGGAGGCTGAGGCAGGAGAATCGCTTGAATCCAGGAGGTGGAGGTTGCAGTGAGCTGAGATTGCGCCACTGCACTCCAGCCTGGGCAACAGAGCAAGACCCTGTCAAAACAAAACAAAACAAACAAAAACCTGACTTGTGTTGGACCCGGTGGCATACACCTGTAGTCCCACATACTCAGGAGGCTGAGGCAGGAGAATAGGTGGAAACCAGTTCTGGGCTGTGGTGTGCTGTGACAACAGGGTGTCTGCACTGTTTGACATTAATAGGGAGAACTCGGCCGGGCGTGGTGGCTTACACCTGTAATCTCAGCACTTTGTGGAGTCAAGGCCGGCAGATCACCTGAGGTCAGATGTTCAAGACCAGCTGAGGCGGAGGTTGTAGTGAGCTAAGATTGTGCCATTGCACTCCAGCCTGGGCAACAAGAGCAAAACTCCCACTCAAAAAAAAAAAAAAACTGGGTGAACTTTTGGGAGCATGAGACTGATGCAGGACAGGAAAACCCAAAAATTGAGGGTTCCTGGTGGTATTAAACAGCAACTTTTATTGAAGAGCCAGTGCACAGCAATAGCAGATGTACTACTCCTTGCAAAGCAGGACTACCCTGTAGGCAGCGTGCCCAGAGCAGCAACTCAGAGGCAGTTCTGCATTCCTGTTTATACCAACTTTTTTTTTTGAGACAGATTCTTGCTTTGTTTCTCAGGCTAGAGTGCAGTGGTGCGATCTCGGCTCACTGCAACCTCCACCTCCCAGGTTCAAGTGATTCTCCTGCCTCAGTCTCCCAAGTATCTGGGATTACAGGTGCCCACCACCGCACCCAGCTTATTTTGTATTTTTAATAGAGACAGGTTTCACCATGTTGGCCAGGCTGGTCTCGAACTCCTGACCTCACATGATCTGCCCACCTCTGCCTCCCAAAGTTCTGGGATTACAGGTCTGAGCCACTGCACCTGCCCCCTTCTTTTTTTTTCATATACAGATGGGGTCTCACTTTCTTATCCAATCCAGAGGGCAGTGGCCAATCACAGCTAACTGTAACCTCAAGCTCCTGGGCTCAAATGATCTTCCCACCTCAGTTTCCCTAGTAGCTAGGACTACAAGTGCACACCACCACACCTGGCTAGTTTCTGTATTTAATTAATTAATTAATTATTATTATTATTATTTTGGTAGAGATGGGGTCTCAATGTCATCTCCAGCTAATTTTTTTTGGGGGGGGGATAGAGATGGGGGTCTTGCTATGTTGCCCAGGCTGGTTTTGAACTCCTGGCCTCAAGTGATCTTCCTGCCCTGGCCTCTCAAAGCCCTGGGATTGCAGGTGTAAGCCACCATGCACGACCTGTTTCCTATTTCAGAATATGGTCATGGTTCCTGACGTCAGAAAGTATGCTAGCTATCTTTCAACCTGAGGCAATAAGCTGGAAGATGAAAAGTCAGAGCTGGGGAATGCAGAGAGGCTGTGATGATTACTTAGCAGCTGAATACAGGCCAAAAGCTGCCACCTCTAGATGTATTTCTTTATCATAGAAAAATAAACTCCAATTTATTAAAGTTTTTGTAGTTAGTTTTATGTCACTTTAGCAGAATGTAGATACAGAATACAAAGGAAGTATGGTGGCTATTACTTTTTTCCTATTGAATACCGCTTCCTAGCTTTATTCTAATCACAGACCCTATTCTTCAGGATATAGGAGTGAATACCTGACCTAAACAGGACTTAGATTCTTCCTACTGAGACTTTGAAATTTGAGAATTTGAAAATCAGGAACACCCAAAGACAGAAGGAAATAACCTAATGACAACTTCTAGAAAGAAGGCCGAAGATCTCCAGCCCCAGGGATTTGTATACTACTCAAGGTCTATCTGTGAGTTATTCAATTATCCTCTCAATAAATCTCCAGCTGAAATTGGTTTCTGTGGATTTAAACCAGTGGTTCTCAACCAGGGGAGACTGTACTCTTCAATGGATATCTGGCAATGTCTGGAGATATTTTTGGTTGTCAACTGGCAATGGGTGTTAGTGACATCTGGTGCATAGAGACCAGGGATTCTGCTAACGTCCTGTACACACAGAACAATCCCCCGCAACAAAGACTTGCTCGACCTCAATGTCAATAGTGTTGAGAAATCCTGCTTTAAAACAAGAGTTGCTTAACTGATACAAAGAGGTTCTCAACAAAGCTGATTCAGGGTCACCTGCTGAAAATGAGTATGAAGGAGGAATGGGAGGTTTGAGGAGCAAGGAAAGGTATGGAATGGTCATTATGGGTGTGGGAGAAAGTGGAAAGTTGCTGGGCAGTACGTAGGGTTTGTCTGAGATTGATGACTGTGAATTTCAAGACGTGAGTCCATTGATTTTTCTCCTGCAATGTAGAGCTGCACAGGCATGGACAAGAAGAAGGTATATGTTGGGTTCATCCAAGGTTGGGTTTCTGTCAGGTGAGAGCAGCAGAGGGAAAGAAAGGCAAGGAAGTTGATATTTGTGTGGAGGTGATTCTACTGATGAACCAGAGAAATTAAGCTGGTTAATGGGGTGTGGGGTGGGGAAATGATGGGATCAAGTGGATTCAGGAGACAGCCTTATTGGTACCCCTCAGCGGTTGTCAGAAAACAGAATTTCAAGCTTTCTTGTAGATCTACTAAATCAAATTTTGCGTTTATTTTATTTTTATTTTATTTTTTGGAGATAGTGTCTCACGCCTATCGCCCAGGCTGGAGTGCAGTGGTGCCATCACAGCTCACTGCAACCTCACCTTCCCAGGCTTAGGTGATTCTCCTACCTTAGCCTTCCAAGTAGCTGGGACTACAGATTCTGCCACCACACCCAGCTAATTTTTTGTATTTTCAGTAGAGATGGGTTTTGCCGTATAGCTCAAGCTGGTGTCAAACTCCTGGGATCAAGAGATCCACCTACCTCAGCCTCCCAAAATGCTGGGATTACAGGCCTGAGCCAACACACCTGGTTACATTTTAAAGCATTTTGTTTTGTTTTGTATTTCAGAGACGGGATCTCTGTCGCTCAGGCTGGAGTGCAGTGGTGCGATCATAGCTCCCTGTAACCTTGACCTTCTGGGCTCAAGCAAGTGATCATCCTGCCTCAGCCTCCCAAGTAGCTGGGACTACAGGTGTTCAACACTAGACGTCTGGCTAGAATTTGCATTTTAATAAGTTCCTGCAGTGATTTCTATGCACATTAAAGATTGAGAAGCCATGGACTAGAGGATTTGATGAAGGTAAAGAATTTCTGCACTGAGAATACTGAAAATATGATCCTGGGTGAATTATCTAGTCCAGAGGTTAGTAATTTTTTTTTCTGTAAGGGGCCAAGAGCCATACAGTTTCTGTCATGTCTATTCATCTCTGCCACTGTAGGACAAAAACAGCCTGAGACGATAGGTAACACATACACAAGATGGACAGATGTTGAAAGTGGCTGTGATCCAATAAGTCAACAAAAACAAGTAATGGCAAGTAATGGGTTGATTTGACCCAAGGGCCATTGTTTGTTGATCCCTGATCTTGACCTTAATTTAAAAACAAAACAAAACAAAAAAAACAGTAAGACAGTAAGTCTTGGCTCCCAAGAAAAGTTTACCCTGAGTTTTATGGATTCTGACTACTTACAATCTCTCGGGAGTAAGTATTCTGCTTCCCTCTTCCCTCGTCCTTTGCTTTTTTTTTTTTGAGATAGAGTCTCACTCTGTCATCCAAGCTGGACTGCAGTGGTACGATTTTGGCTCACTGCAACCTCTGCCTGCTGGGTTCTGACTCCTCTCTCAAAACACTTTCCTCTCTTAGCATCTGACACCACTCTCTTCTAGTTTTCTTTCTACCTTTATAGATAATCCTTTTCAGGCTCTTTTGACATCTTCTTCTCCATTACCCAACTTCTAAAAGATAGAATGTCCCAAGGGTTGGTTCTGGGACCTCTTCTCTGTCTCTAGCCAGTTTTTTTTCACAGGGGCACTATTGGTGTTTTATGTGGCACATTTCTTCATTGAACAAGATTTCCCATACGTTGCACAATGTTTTACATTCCTAGATTCTACCCCCTAAGTGCAGTTGTGTCTCCTTTGTCCCTGCAGTCAATGTGACAACCCAAATTGCCTCTAAACAATCTCTAGAGAAGTAACACTTCTCCAGGTGAAGCATAATCTCCTCTTTCATTTGGTGGTGCAAGCCAGTCCATAACTATATATGTACCATATACAGTGTAATGCAAATTCTCAAATATCTCTGGCCCAAACATATCTTAGGAAATTTAGACTATCTCTATTTGCATTTTCATTGGATGGCCTATTGTGTAAGGTCAATAAATATTTGATGAATGAATGATCTAATTAACTATCTGAGTCCCTCTTTTGTCTAACACTAAATTACTGATCTTTTCATGCCTGTTGTTGGAGACAGGGAGATGTGCTGCTCAGATCCACTTTCAAGAAAGGACCTGCTGCCCAGCCGTAGGAATGTGGTTAGCTGAGAGTCTCTAGCAGATACTGGCTTTAGGATCTACCCCAGCTCTAGAGCCAAAGTCACACTCTTCTTGGCATATAGTTAAGTCATACTCTTCTTGGGCAGATTTCCAGCCAATGAATGAGCAAGGTGGTAGTTCATGGGTCTAGTCTAACACAGAACCCCTCCAACTGGCAATTTTTGCTCAGGAATCCCTCCATTGAGCTGGCAGAGACTTTGTCAGGTTTACATCATTATCTGTGAACTCCTCCTGCACAATTCTGCTTCAGTCCCTTTTCCTGCACAGGTATCAGTCCCCTGATAAGCCTTCAGCACACCTAACTCTATCCTAGCATATGCTTCCCAGACAGTCTGCTCTGTACTCTCTCTATCCTTCTCATTTCAATAATTGGTATGCATTCAGTTGCTCAAGCTAACACCCTACGAGTCATCTCTGATTCTTTGTTTTCCTTCATACCACATATCTACTTGATCAGCATCAGCAGTTCTGTTGATTCCATCTCTAAGGTACATAATCTCTCTCTCTTTCTCTCTCTCTCCTGCTCCCTCTGTTTAACAACCCAGTCTCAGTTATCATCATTTCTCAATGGAATACTTCAAATAGCCTCCAAATTACTGTCCTACTGTCATTTTGGCACCCTAAGATCCATTCTTCACACAGCAATTGAAGCAATGCTTTAAAACACAGAACTCCTCGCCAGGTGCGGTGGCTCACACCTGTAATCCCAGCACTTTGGGAGGCTGAGGCGGGTGGATCACAAGGTCAAGAATTCGAGACCAGCCTGACCAATATGGTGAAACCCTGCCTCTACTAAAAAGACGAAAATTAGGTGGGTGTGGTGGCACATGCCTATAGTCCTAGCTACTCGAGAGGCTGAGGCAGAAGAATCCCTTGAACCCAGGAGGCGGAGGTTGCAATGAGTCGAGATTTTGCCACTGCACTCCAGCCTGGGCAACAGAGTGAGACTTCATCTCAAAAAAAAAAAAACAAAAAAAAGCATAGTACTACTCTACTTGAAAATAATATGTTCTCACCTAAACCCCTTACCATGTCTGTCAATCCTCTGCATGATGTCTCCCCTATCTTTCTGTCCAGCCTCATTCCTCACTATTCTCCTTCTCTATCGCTATACTTTAGCCATGTTGGTTTTTCTGATCTTTGAAACTATCACCTGTGGCCTTTGCCCAAGCTGTGCCCCTTTCAGCAGACCACCATTCCCCCAACAGTTTGCATAGCTGGATTCTTCTCATTCATTGGCAGTCAGATGCCACTGCTTCAAAAAAGCCGCTCAAACCATTTAATCTAAAATAACTTTCCTCTCCTACCTCCTATTACTCTAATTTTGTCTGTGTGTGTATGTACTTTTTTCCTTAATTGCTTTTTGTCTGTGTCCTTCACTGGATCATAAAATTGATGAGAGCATAAACCATATTTGATTTGTTTATACTTGGAGCCTAGCATAGTGTCTGATGCATATAGTAGGCAATCCACGCATATTAGTTAGATGCGTGAAAGCCATCTAATTATCTTAAGTACTCATATTGTTGGGGTTTTTTTCCTCATAGTGTTTTGGCAAAGGGATTTAATTTTCTTTTTTTTTTTTTTTTTTTCCTTTAGAAAGAGAATGCGGCCTGCCTGGCACAGTGGCTTATGCCTTTATCCCAGCACTTTAGGAGGCCAAGGTGGGTGGATCACTTGAGGTCAGGCGTTCAAGACTAGCCTGGACAATATGGTAAAACTCCAATCTCTACTAAAAACACCAAAATTAGCCGGGCATGGTGGCAGGCACTGGTAGTCCCAGCTACTTGGGAGGCTGAGGCAAGAGAATCGCTTGATTTTGCAGTGACCCCAGATTGTGCCACTGCTCTCCAGCCTAGGTAACAGTTAACAGAGACTCTGTCTCAAAAAAAAAAAAAAAAAAAAAAAAAAAAAAAAAAAAAAAAAAATGTGCCCCGGGGGGGGTGGAAAACCGCAAAAACCAAAAAAGGTGGGGCACACAGGGGGGGGGGAGACTTGTGTTGGGGGGTTAGAAAACAC